>JABEXW010000185.1:0-22865 GCA_013266185.1 Fusarium sarcochroum
CAATGATAAAATAAATTAGATATATTAGTCTATCTTTAGCCTAGAACATACTCTAGTTATTATAGTAACTCATCCTAAGGTTAGGTAGGCGTCCTGATTATTTACCGGACCGCCTGCCGTGGCTGTAGCATCCCTGCATAGAAACGGTTACTAGACTTCTTGGCGAGCCATCGGCAACTAGAAGCGATCAGCAAATTGACCACGGACAAAGGCAGTGGATGTAATCCCTCTAGGCATTTAAAGTATGGGGTTTGTTCACTACCTGGGAAGATTGTGTCAAACGATATCATCACCCAGTTTCGAACCTTCCTGCAAGTCTTGTTGCATTGAGCACCCAATCACCTTCATTACAATCTTCACCTACAATTATGGGAGATCCAAGCATACTAGAGACCGCTCCCTGGTGGCGTAAGCCCTTCGGCATGCTTCAAACCAACCTTCGAGAGATTGATGCCGATATGGGCGTTGAAGAAGTCGCCGATTACATCGAGCAACATGGAGCTGACGCCTGGTTAATCGGTATCGGTGGGATTCAAGCACAATATCCTACTGAATTGCCCTTTCATGCCACCAACTCCTTGATTGACCATAGGGAGAGTGGTGACTTAATCTCAGATGCTATCAAAGTAACTCACAAGAAGGGCATGCGCCTATTGGCACGTATGGACTTCTCTAAAGTTTCGGCTGAGATTGCGGCGCAGCACCCAGAATGGTGCTTCAAATCCCCAACCGGCAGTCTACAAACACACGATGGTGATCTGGTATCGGTTTGTCCTTCGGGGCAGTATTATCAGGAACGCATCTTTGACATTCTCGAAGAAGTTACAAGGAAATATCCAGTCGACGGCTTCTTCATTAATTGGACAACTATGAACGAGGAGGATTACTACAAGCGATATCATGGAGTTTGCCACTGTGATAGCTGCCAGTCTCGCTGGCAACAATATTCTGGCGATCTAAAGCTCCCCCATAATCCCAAAGATGATAACTACGCTCAGTGGCTCAGGTTCAGTCGAGAACTTATCGATGAGCTCACAGGCCGTATCCGGTCATTCATCGCAGAGCGACTTCCATCAGCGTGTCTTATACTTGGAAAGACGGCCGACATCATGTTCCACGAGGCCAACAACGCAGTCGGAAGAGAGCTTTGGCATCACTCCACGTCTGAAATGGTTAGCTCTTGGATCTCGCATCGACCAGATGTGCCAGTATTGGTCAACTCAACATGTTTCATGGACATGCCGTACCGCATGGCCAGCGAGGAGCCTGCTCATTTCGCCCAGTATTTACTCCAATGCATTTCGAGAGGTGGATATCCCTCTACTTATATAATGGGGACTCCAGGCAAGATACCCTATCTCTGTCTCGACATTGCTGGTCAAATTACTCGCTTTCACAAGAAGTGGAAACATATTTATGACGGACTGCAACCTCTAGCGAAGACAGGCCTAGTGCTTCCTGACCGAGCACAGATGACTGTTGAGCGGTTCGAAGAAGCCGTGTCTGAGTATAGAGGTCTTTACTCTGCCATGCAAGAGCTTCATATGCCTTTCGACGTCTTGGCACAGGAGCGGCTACACGCTACCTCAAAGAACAGTGGACTCAAAAGATACGAGGTATTGATATTACCCAACCTCGGAAAACTTGATCAGTCTGTGGCCAGTTCTCTTGATGCTTGGACATCCGACGGGGGCCATCTGGTTTCTACTGGGGCTAGCGGCGTGGATGAAGGAGGTGTCATCCAGCTTCAAGCTTTACCGTCTCAACGTCAGCTAGAGGTAAATTGCGATCGAGAGAAGCTCTTCTCGACATACTTTGCACCTCCTCAAGACAACGCACACCCTCATTTTTATACCGGACCGATCGTCCCCTTGCATGGAGTCTACCACTCATTTGAGTGGAAACAAGGATCTTCAGGTGGATATAACATGCTTGCCAAAGCGCCCTTTTCCCCGCCTGAAAAAGCCTACGGAAACCTTCAAGTCGAACAGCGAGGGTTTGGAACCTGGAAGTTTGGCCGCGGTGTGGGCGTTGTGATTCCATTCACCGTTGGTCGCGGATACAGAGAGCTTGGGCTCGGTGTGTTTAGGGACTTTTTCTCAGGGATCCTCGAGCAAGAGGGTGGTGTGAAAGAGCCCATGTCGTGTACCATCGCAGAGCAGGTGGAGATGACTATTAACAGGAATGGATCAAGTCTTGTTGTACACTTGATTAATATGTCAGGCGCTAGGAGGCAGAATTTTGGAGCCCATATTCCTATTTCTGGTGGAAGTATCGAAGTGCGGGTAGAAACTAGCTCAGGAATCTCGGCTTATGCTCTCCAGAGCGAGAAGAAGCTGGAGGTGAAGGAAGGGGTTATCTCACTTCCAACACTGGATCTTTTTGAAGTTGTTGTCATCGATGGTCTACTGCATTAGGTTAGCGGTAACATTGTACTCAGCAGTATGAAATCATACACACTCTCTTTGCCTCAAAGCTTGGTCGTTCCCTGGCAGATCAAATATCGACCGCTTATATGGCTGCTATCTCGGTTCAAAAACGGACTAACTGTGTTTGTTTTCTTGGCAACTTTTATATAGGATGTCTAAACTTCGCTGAATGCAAGAGTCGAAGCAGCTTCGGACCATGAGACCATGATCTAAAAGGATGGACGCTCTCGTTGGTTTTGATTAATGGTTCTGATATGTTGGGCGATAGCTATGTGGTGCCAAAGCGATCTGAAATTCGCAAAAGACCCAAGGCCCAGCATTCAAGAAGATTTTCCAAAGATAACACTCTTTCAATCTGAAATTCACCAATAAAAGGCTGTGGAAGGTGTAGAAAGGCTTTGTCCGAATCTACTTCTACTTCTACTTCCCAAAAACAACTTCACTATCGACTTTTAGTATCTCACACGTATTGGTAACAACCTACTGCTTTGAGATAGCCAAGGTGGCAGCTCCATGGGAGAAGTCGTCAATTCCAGCCTTACACGGCTTGACTCTTCTGGTAAAACTTGTATGAGTATATGTACAGCAAATACAATTTACCTAGGGGTGGTTAAGTTAATCATAGGCTGCAGCCTAAAATAAAAATATGAGTCATGGTACTACCCCTGCAGCGGAAATTACTGTAAGCGAGATTTTAATCCCTGGTGTAGTCAATCTAGACTTGCCAGACTTGCCGAGCGCTCGCCAACAACCAACACAAGGTTACATGGAGTAATAGAGGTAACCTGCGAGGCTGCGGCGCATACGTCTTTCGACTCGTGGTCTGAGGTAATGTAAACTCGCAAGACTGCTGATTTAAAAGAACCCAAGGTCTCTTTTCGCGGCGAAGTGAGTCACCTCGCCGGGCAAACCGTGGCGACACTGTATTTATTGATCCGCACCCTCACTCACATACTTATCATTGAAGGCTTTTCCAGTCGCAGGTCGTGCCAGACCAGCGGATACAGCTTCCCCAATTTTTTTCCTAGTCCGCTCCTTCAATCAAATCTAGTTCAGCAGGAACACAACATCTCACTATGGGTTGCAGCGCCTCATCTCCAATCAATGACGACTCAAGGGCCCCTCGGCCAGCGAAACAACGGGGGCACCAGGAAATAGACATCGACAATATCACTATCCCCCAAGTCACATGGGAAACCGATGAATCTTGGTCGAAGTGGATACACGATGCTGAAAAGACTTCCATCGCCGAGGGACGACACGACGACTTCCTCTCGATTTACCAAGAGTTGATGTTTCAAGGCGTTCGTGGTTATCTGGCGAGCAGGTATCCCGAATGCGAGGCAAATGGGACCATTGACGCGATGGGAGAATTCCACGTCTGCACGGGCGCGGGACAATGTTCGGGAGACGACAAATGCAAATTTCCCACAGACACTCAGTTTGTTCTTGACTCTTTATACAGCGGTATTGCCCATGTTTGTTCACTCGCCATCAACAAACCACCGCAAAAGCCGCTCAACCCTGAGAGTAAGGCAGAATCAACAACACTGACAACAACCGAGAACAACGACGAGAAAGTAGAATCAGCCAACCATGAGAAGACGCAGGAAGGTGAACACGACCAGCAGCAACAACCTTGGTTGGTGCCAGGCGCAGAGCTAGACAGCCCCGAGATGCGTGGAGCGAAGCATGCGATGCTCAAACATGTCGCCGGGATGAAAGCAATGGGAGCGAATGTCGGGCACGCACTTATCATGATCTTCATCGGCGCTGATCTAGTCGTATGTCGTTTTGACGATTCTCCGAAACCACCAACCATCAATCGACGTCCAGTCCCCCGGCCTAAGGAGTTGATAAAATTGATGAACGAGATGGCCAAGGACGCAAGGAAGGTACCGCAAGCTTTCCAGGGCATGTTTGCTGCCAATTGGTTCCATCAAGCGGCCACGAACTGTAGCAGCGGCTATGATGGGAGTACCGTCTGGGACGAAGGCACATTTCCGTTCTCGCTTCCGAACGGACAAGAATATCCCGAACCAACACGACTCCTCGTCACTAGACTCTATAAGGATATGACCGAGAGTGTCGACGAGATATACTTTACAATAGCTCCTCCACCTTACCCCGGACAGGATAGCAGCTCGCGTGATCCTGTGACATTGGTCAGGAAGCTGGACCCCACCAAGGAGCCTGGAGGCATTGTCAGAATCTCACTGGTCATTGGCATCAGTCGTAATATCATATGGCCAAAGATTGGTGACTTTGCAAAGAACCCGGCCCTCAAGGCTGGTGAGAATGCGGTTCTGGAATATGCCAAGCGTCTCCATGCCCAAGGCAAGCTTGATCGCTGTAGCATTATCGTCTACATGGGCACCGATGAAACCATGTTCAAGTTTGTAGGAAACCCGATCACCATCAAGCAACAGACAAGATTACTGCCTCCTGCCCGTGGACTTGCTACACCCACCGACATCGCAGCAGCCTTGGCTTCGCCCCAATCTCCAGCAAATGACAAGAGCCTCGAGATGGATTTCAACTTGAAGGTTTCTCTACAGCCCAAGCACGAGCTATTTGGCTCAGAGAGTCAGTTCCAGGCCGTCAAACAGCATGTGAAAGAAAGCACGGAACACTATTCACACCAAGAGTTAAATGATCAAGCAATACTTTCCGCGCCGAGGGTTGCCAGACATTTTCTTGAAATGAATTTCCCAAACTGCGACATTTCGGATGAGGGTCCGTTTCCTGTCGTGCTTGATGATGGGAGGGAGATCGTTCTCCAAGATACTCGACTCCTGGTAGCTCGTGATCCTAAGCAAGAGCCTTCAAGCATCGTGTCCGCTCTCGTCACTGTGCCCTGCCCGGCTGGACGCGACGCTGAACCTGCAATGTTTAGTACCAAGGTGTGGCTGGACACGCCGGAGATGAAAGCGGCTGACAACAGACTGTTGGCTCTTTTGAAGAGATGGCACGGACAAGGCCTCGTTTCGAAAATAGACTGCATGGCACACATTATGATGGGAAAAGATGGGACGATATACAAGTTTGTCGATGGGGAGCGCTTTGAGGATTATAGTGAGGAGAGAATGCAGCAGATCCATTGGGGCTAGTTTCAATGCAAATTAGAATCTGCCAAACAATCTGTGATCTACAACGATTTCCGGCGAGAGGTCTTCATGGTATATTCTAGTTTATCAAGAAGCTGTTAATGTACTGTGACATTGATCACTGAGCTTCAATCAACCCATAATTGGCATTTCATTCCCATGTTACACTATGATCTATATGTTGTCATTCCATGTCTAACAAGTTTTAAAACAATTCTTTCCAAATTCTCATCAGGCTCTTTCTGACCCAGCATGATCGCCAGATTTGCGGATTTGTACCTTACGACGGGCGACTACTATACGCAATTGCCCAGCGAGAACGGTTGTCAGCAGGAATCCCAGACCAGTGAACAGCTGAAGTCCAAGGTAACTATTCGTATTATCGAGAATGGCGCCGGCGATAGGCGGCCCAATTAGTGACCCAATACCTTTGAGTAATGCGACAAAGCCCAGCCGTGTTCCTAGCATTCCAAGATCATCGGTAATGGCAGTCAAGACAACCGGTGCAAGAGTGACGACGCTTCCAGAAAAGAAGCCATACAATACTGAAAAGGCAACATTGCCGGCCTGGTTCATCACACTGATCCAGTAAAAGACGATGATGGTGGTGAAGCCACAGATGACGATGTAGGTATTGATAACCCCCGCCTTTCCAGCGATGTAGGAAGGTATAATGCGACCGGGGATAGCGGCCGAATTTAATATCACTAGAAGATATTTGCCAAGATTCTGATCGGTCATGCCATGGGCTTGCGCGTAAGGTTGAAGGTAGTATAACGGCACGAAGAATGTGAGATTGCTGAAGAATATGGCGATGCTCTGCACGACGTATCGCAGGTCGAGAAGTCCCGCCAGTTCGATCACGGCTTTAGCTGAGCCAGGTCTGAACTTCTTCGACAATTCTCTTTTCTTGGCTACAGACCGTTCTCGAAGCACCAGGGTTGCGTATAAGCACAAGGCTAAAGATACGAACCCGAGTACTCTGACAGTCCACGGGAATCCAATTTGTGGCTGCAGCCTCTCAAATAGGAGTGGGTATACGATAGCACCACAGCTGCTGCCAATTGCCGCTGTTCCCATGGCCAATGCCCGTCTGTTCACGAAATAGCCTGGAACGAGCGTTATGGCTGGGATGTAGAGGCAACTAGTCCCCAACCCAATAGCCAAACCCTGCGATAGCAGGACTTGATAGTACTCCTTGCAGATACTAGTCATCATGAAGCCCAATGGGACGAGACAGCTGCCAGCAATCACCATCGATCTTCCGTATCCCATGTCATACAAGGGACCGAGAAAGATGCCACCTGCCATGAGGAAAAACACTTGCATGGAGCCGATCCATGAGATAGCCGATGAGGATTCGCTGTTCAATAGTGCCCGTTCGTAGTATGTTTGGAAGACACCGAAGCTATTAACAAGGCCCCTGATGATTTGTTAATCCATTGAATCGAATTCTACCAGGAATTTTAGTGTGAGCATACAGGCTATTCCAGTAGAGTGCGAAAGCAGCGGAAACTTGAAGCCAAGCTATGCTACCCCCGTCAACGGTCGCTGTGTATTCTGTAGAGGCCTCGGCCGCACTCTGGTCCTCGCCAACAGGAGCTACAGGCTGTTCCTTCATGCTCTGAGACATATCGACGTCGATTTGGTGAAGCTGGAAATTGGGTTTGTTGAAGTGACATCACTCTGGGGTATCTGTTTCCGTCATGACTCCATGCTTTATTAGTAAAGCCGGCAGTTAATCCCGGCACTTTGCTATCCACTTTTCTTTCTCTTGGAGCTGCTAGAGCATAGGGGGCGATAAAAAAACCTAAACATTAGATAAAGATAGTCGTTGCCATGAATCAAGTTATTATTACACTACTTATTATGGTTTTGCATCACCTGGTTGGCTCGATTATCCAGGTTCTAGGTAGGCCCGTGTGCCCAGAATGGTATGATCCCAACTCAACTAGGTATCTTAACCTTTATGAATACTCCTGGCCCGAGGAATGCCTATAATAGCGAGTGAAAGACGAATGCGTAAGGACTTTAGCACTTCCCCAAGGATCATATCCCAAGCTAGGGAAGGAAATCAGGGAAGTATTTATCGTGAGGCCACTGTTAATACTGCAACAATCTTTTTTAAGGTACTCCTGGATATGAGTACGCATTGAGTAACTGTGTTCTTTGCAAAGGTTAACGGCAGGCCCTCATGAATTATTTGAGGCCAAAGCAACCATCAAATAGTACTCATTGAGCTGATGAAGGCGATGAAGTACAGGATGATCATTCCAAATTTACAGAAAACGACATAGTGGAACCCTTCAAGAAACAAAAAGCTTCCATTACTTTCACTATAAACCCTTTGAAACCATGCAAATCTGCTGACAAATATCCTTTTCGTTCAGGCAGATTGACGCGAGTAGGAACATGATGAAATTATCTACGTGCAAAGTAAAGATGTACTAGGGTTCAAATTCGGTTGTTATTCACCTCTTTCTAGACTATGGCTTCTTATTGACCGGCTATCTTAAACCTTCCAAGACGCTTTGTCTTTCAAGAGTCGACTCCATGAAATTAGAAGCCCTCCAGTAAATATAGTCAGACCGGACCAAACCCACGCAGCTGTATACCCCAAGGCGCGTCGCAAAGCACCGCCCACAGGCGGACCGAACAATAACGCAAATGACATAACGGAGAATGCCATGCCAAATCTTGTCCCAATTCTCTTCGGGTCTTTTGTCAATCTCACGAAGATGGTTGGTTGTAGGGCAAAGAAGGACCCTGTGAAGAAGCCTTCGCTGATAACTGTGACAAGCAAGCGAGGCAAAGAGGTTGCCGAAATAAGACAAACATTCGTGGCGGCAAGGATAATTGCTGCACAGATGATTGTGTTCATCGGGCCCAGACTCTGAGCGAGAAATGCAGGAAGGATACGTCCAAAAATCGAACTGCTGTTGAGAATGGCCAATAAGTACATGGCCAAGTTCGATGATACAATCTCCTGGTCGAGAGCGTAACTCTGGACGTAGACAAAAGGCGTGTACATCCCTAAGAAGACCGAGAAGCATCCGAATACAAACAGCACGTAAGGCCAGTCGGTGAAGGCTGTTTTGTCGAATAGTGGCCGCCGTTGTTTTGGTCCACCTGAGTTCAGCCCGGGACGTAGCACAAGGTTGGCAAAAGCGAGCAGGACCAGCAATAACAAAGCCATAGCACGGACTGCCCATGAAAGAGTCGTTTGAGTATTTAGCTCCCGAACCATAATGGGAAGAAGCACACTAAAAAGCATGTCAGTTCATTGTTGTGCATGATAAACAGGAGTACTTACCCGCCAAGTCCACTGCCGCAAGCTGCTATCCCGTTAACGAGGGGCAATTTAGTAGTGAACCATAACGACGTGATAGCCACGCTCAAGATCGACAGACAGCCAGTGCCAATACCAATCATCAGTCCTTGTGTGAGAAGGAATTGCCAGTACTGTTTGCATAAGCTCTGAAGTACAGTCCCGACGACGATAAAGCTGGATCCGACGGCGAGCAAATGTCGAAAGTAGCCTGAGTCATAGATCGGGCCAACTATGAAGCCTGAGAAGACCATCAAAAAGGTCTGGAGGGACCCAATGACCGATATTTGAAACGGTGAGTGGTTAGAGAGCTGGTCGCGCTCGTAAATAGTTTGGAAACTCCCAAAGCTTGCTATCAGGCCTGCATGATTTACATGTTAGTTTTGACCTATGCAATAGACGAGGAAGTCTTACCCCATGTGCAAAAGTAAAGGCAGAACGAGCCAGCGACTTGCAGCCATGCTAGCAGTCCGCCGTCTGGGATAGGCTTGGGCACTACATCGTCGACCGTAAGGCTGTTGTCGACAGAAGGGCTATCGTCAACTGTTTCCTTTTCTGCAGCCATAGTCTCACACGAAAGATACTTGGGAAGAGCCTCAAGTTCTGAAAGACAAATGATAAATTCACGGGAACCTTTGGCCGATACTCATCGGACGAGACTTTGTTGGTATGTGGCCCCACAGAACCAGATATTCCGGGCTTATTCCCTTTTTCCATTGCTCTCCGTAGGCCTCGGCATTCAATCAGATCTCATCCTTTCTTGGCTCCGCAAAGACCCTGAAGTGGACCAGCATGAAAAGTTAAAAAACTCAACATCAGCAGATGGGGGCGGAGGATTGGACTTGGACATGGGTCCCCCCAGGATGCGATAGGTACAAAACACCATGGATCTAGGATTATTGCCGTGCGCTATTGCTTAGTTCCACATTAGTCAATTTTGGTAATTCGTAACGTCTTATGATCTATGAGATGATAAACAGTCATCACATCAGGCAAGTGTTAATTGCTTTTGATCGGAAATACCTTGGCTACGACCTTGGTCAAAGGGCATTTGCTGAACCGTATTCGGAAATACTCTAACAGTATCGGGCAAATAGTGCGACTTTCCAGATCTGGTGATATATCCGATTGCCAGCTAGGAAGGTGGTGGCATTTGTTATCGTCCTACTCAAAATAACCTAGCCTTGCATCCGTCCCGATCCGATGCTGGTACTACGTTGAGGTAGCATGGACAATACAAAGTGCGTCTCGTTTCATCACCCACTTGGCATTACCAAGCAATTCCCATCCACCAACGGCCGGCTAATGTCTCATCTTAGATACCCTGCCAGTTTTCTAAGCAGATCCACGCCGTAAACGGTAGCTTGGCAGGGGTCTATTATTGATTAGCTTCATCAGATAAGTCTGAAGGTCAACGGCGCGCTAACTGATTTAGGTCCCTGATCGCGATCAAGTAGTAATATCGAGTGGCAACAATGTGAGGTTTTGAAGGTGCTAAGTTTCTAATGACTAAAATCTAATCGAACTTGACAGAGTAACGGTCCAAGTATGCTCTCCAGCCCTCATCCTCTGTACCGTTACTTACATATCCGACGTACATGTCTGGCCGAATGATGACAATGCGTGGACTCTCCGTGCTGATCCAATCAGCAGTAAAGACCTTCTCGTTGCTCTTGTTTTCAGCGTGTCCGTTAAGACCATTAGTCACCTCGTGGGGCAGAATAGTGTAAACAGGAGCCTGGATGGTCCCATTATCGGGATGCTTTCCGATCGACAAAACGAAGAAATTTCCATAAGAGACGTTGGAATAAAGTCTTGTGGTCTCACCAGAGCGGGTAGTCAGAACCACATCAGGACAGCGGTATCCGGGCTTCCAGATCCCTTGTTCTGAACCCTGCACAAGAGGAGTAAGGAACTCGCTGTAATTGACTCCCATGCCTTTACGCCTGTTAGTAAGCCATAACATGATCCGACAATGTGGAACGCACCTGTGATAAAGCCAGCGTTTCGCTGAATCGTGGATACGTACTGCTTGGCCGCGTGTACTGTATCCCTGACTAACGCTGCGGCTACTCCAATGACTTGAGCAGCTGTGGATCTTCGTTCAATGTCATAGCTGCATAGAATTTCGTCCCTTGCATTAGTCGTCAGATCAGAAGGTCTGGAAACTGCAGCCAGACGCCAAGCTAGGGCAAAGGCATCTGCAGCACCGGTGTTCAACCCCTGACCGCCGTTGACAGAGTGAACATGGGCGGCGTCTCCAGCCAAGATGACTCTGCCATGGCCTTCCTTTGAGATGAATGTTCCAGCCAGTCTTTCTTTGACTGAGAAATTGTTAGCTTGGTGGTAAAAAGAGATTTTGGGTGTATTTACCAGTAAATGTGCTGAACCACTCAGTCTTTGTGAAATCGATTCGATGTGGAGCGAGATGCTCTCGAATTGAATCCTCAGCCAGCTGCTGAGTGATCTCACCCTTAAGAAGGACATAGAAACGCGACATTCCTCGCTCACGCGGAATCCATGCCACTCGAGACTCTCCATTCAACTCGAATGTAATGATCTCGGGACATACAGGAAAGTCCGTATCCAGGAAGGTATCTAGAACCGCCCACGTCATCTCGGGCTTTGTGCCTGTGAAGCTGATGCCCAGTGTGTTCCTCACGAAGGATCGCGCGCCGTCTGCACCGACAACATACTTGCTTCGCACCCTGCGGCCCGACTTTGTGGTGACCTCGACAGCATCCTCGTCCTCAGCGATACTTACAACGTGTTCGTTGTAGCTCACTGCATCACCAAGTCGCTTGCGCATGACCTGTTCGACAACTGGTTGGCCGATCATGAGGAAGTTCTTGTGGAAAGCATGTTCAATGCCAACCCACCAATCGTTCTGGCGGGACTTGAAGTCACCTTCTTTGAACGTGGAACTTGCTGGTAACTGTCAGAGTGTGTTCTTAGCTTTAGGGCATGTTGGACTTACTGTTGCATTTGAGACCACCGGGGAGAAGCTCATCCAAGATCCCTCCTACTTCAAAATATTGCTGAGTGCGAGCATTGAGGGCATCAGCTCGACCTAGCTCAAGCGTAGAGGGCTTCTCGTCTGCACACTTATTAGGTACTCATCACTTATACAAGTGACTGAAATGACTTACCCAGAACCCGCACTGTAACACCCAAAGGCTGGAGAAGTAGAGCAATGAAGAGACCAGTAGGGCCTCCTCCAACAATTGTAACATCGACTTGTTCCATGATTGAGAATATCTTCAAATTGATTGATCACACATACCAGACTTAGGGACTGAGGTCAAAGATAAACCACCAAACAAGCTTGTATACATGCTTCATAGCCACCTACCTAAGCTAGCCAGGACTTCATCTACCAGGTTCAAGGATCGAGGTTGCAAATGCCGCATTTCCGTAACATTGCCCCTTGCAGATCCACCATCGGACGGCCCCGAACGTTACGAAATCGGCCCTGGTCCACAAACCGGCCGAAGGTGCAAATCCCGGTGGGATGCCGGGCGGGATAACGCGCGGGATACCGATCGATCTACCGGTAGGAGTGCGGACCGTTCCAGGTTTTTTTGCATACCGAATTTCAACCTGGGAATTTTTTACTTGACTAAAATTCCATAGTCGTTTCACAATTCAAGGATTTCATGACTCGTCCTATGGAGATTGAGCGGCAATGGTGTCAAGGTACGGCCTTGGCATCCTGATATGTTTGCGGGCTACCTTCTATTTTGGGATTTGATCCGGATCGTATCACATTCAGACCTTCCTTACATGGCCTTGACCTTGACGGACAGGTCTTGATGACTTCCTGATGAAGCGATTACCAGTCAGATCTTTCGGACAAAAGCGAAAAAGTCCCAGGGCTAAATGTTTTGCCACGCAACATGCCATGGTCTTATGGTCCACAACTGAGACGATTCGGCTTATTTCGTAACTACTGTAAACAGAATGATCAAGATCTTTGTCAGATGGATGTTTTAGCTGGAGGACATAGTCTTTGACCTACCGGATCTGGTCCTACGGCATTTATTATCCTTCCATCTCCCTTGGCTGGACCAGTCTTTTTTATCTAACTCGACATCTGGTACTAACCTGACTCGAGTCGCCAAACCTTCTTACAAAGTCTTTCTACATCATTTTTAATATGGCTGTAGCAGGCATAAGCCCTTCCGTCCCTTATCCGGTCAACGCTACCGTGCGCGATGTGGCTGTAGGCAAGGTCGAACCCTTGACAGCCGCGGTTGACCGTGAGGCTCTCGAGACCTCATCAAAAATTCTAGATATCATCGGCAGATATCGCTTAAAGCGAGGAGAGAATATCTACTCCCAAGCCGATGAGTCGGCTCTCAAGTTTATCGCCCTCATCTACACACACGTCAAGGCTGGACATCCCGTGCCTCTATGCCTACCCGCATTCCCCTTCAAGTCACCAAACTCTACATCAAAGGTCTTGGGTAACCTGCCTGATAAGGGAGAAGAAATTGCCCTTGCTCATCTCAACGGTCTTTGCGAGGCTATTGGTGACGTCCATACACCAGGTGCTAAGCTGACCATCATCTCGGATGGCCTTGTTTACAACGGTTCGTTCAATACTCTATCTCTGTTAAAAAATACTAAAACTGACTTTTTACAGACCTACTCGGTGTTCCAGACAAGGATGTCTGGGCATATGGCGAGACCCTTCGGGCAATGGCAGTCGAAAAGGGATTCCGTAACATCTCCTTTGCCCGTCTTCGAGATCTTGTAGACATTGATCTACCAAAAGACCTTGAAGACATGACTTATGTTGCCAATGCCTCCAACTTCCGCCGTGCGATGCTCAACACTTTCAGCAAGCCTGGCTGGAGTTGGGACGAAGTCCGTCAGTTAGATGATCAGTGCATGACTTATCGCGGCTATATCAAGTTTCTCCAAACCGATCTGGAGACAGTTTATCCAGTGAATGAGACACGTACCAAGTCCAAGTACAAGAGAGGTATCGAGTACATTGCCAAGCAGATGATGGCTCGTGGAGATGTAAGTGACTGAGTATTGTTGCAGAAAGAAACAGTTGGGAATGCTAACCTTTATCAGGCCTTCGCCAATGCAGTGCGACAAAAGTATCCAGATCATGTTCGCCTATCAATTCATCCGTCAACTGGTGCTGTGAAGCTCTCTGTCAATCTACTTCCAACTGATGACCTATATACCACTCCTTGGCATTGCAGCGTTGCTTTCAGACTTGATGGTACGATCAGAACAGCCATGCGATCTGAATTTGATGGCGACGACAGTCTTGAGCTAGTTTACGAAAATGGCCGACCACACTACTACCGGGAGAAGTCATCGCTCCTTTCGTGGGCTGAGGACAAGGGCGGCATCATGGTTGACCCCATCTACCCTGCTGGACTGTCGATTCGCCCTGCCAATGGGCCTGGCTCGTTAACGCTTGATGACATTGACACACAAAAAGTCCGGGCTCTTTCAGAAATCAACTCTCCCATTGTTCTGAAGGGATTTGTCAAGAAGCCCAACCGTGATCGATTCATTGACCTCAGCTATCGATTCGGAACCCCACTACCGTGGAAGTTTGGTTTGTTGCTCGAAGTCAAGGATCGAGGCGTTGATGCCCGAGGGTTGAACAATGTCCTCTCAGCAGAGCCTATGCCAATGCACTACGACGGCTTGTTCAAGGTGGTCAAGCAAACAGATGAGAACGGCCAAGAGAAGACGGTCTCAACTCCACCACAGTAAGTGCCTCCATTGCTCTAATTTGAGTCTCTCAGTAACTGACCGTCGATCTTAGATTCCAACTATTCCAAGGCGCTACTTCATCCCCTCGTGACACAGGATTTACTCTCTTTTCCTCGTCAACGCTCTTCTTCAAGTACCTTCCATCCTGGCTCAAGGAGCTAGATCTGTCCAAACTCACATGGAGTGTATCCACAACAGCGTTCGACAACACAGTCTTGAACGGTCTACCTCTAGCTATCGACCACCCTACGACAGTCAAGCCGTGTCTACGTTATCATGAGCCCTGGCCTCAATCAAAGACAAGGTTTGATGCTTCAGAAGTTACCATCGACGGACTTGAGCCAACACAGAGCGCGGCTATCTGTGACACTATTACCTCGGTCCTTTATGATCGCCGGGTAGCCCTGTACTTAACCTGGGATAAGGGCGATATCGTGGTTAGCGATAACATTTTGATGATGCACACGAGAAGTGATTTCACGGCAGGAATCGATCGAGAGCTTTGGAGGATTCATTTCGATTAAGTGTTGCTATACCATGAACAAAGTCACAGTAGTTAGAATAGCCAGGCTTGAAGTCCAGTGAAAGTGGGAGGATCAGAGAAAACACAAATTATAGACTGTAAGATATATACGCAGACAGCAGTGAAACATGAGATTGAATTCAGTTCAACTTTATCCTTTTTATTTTTCGCACTGAGTTATCTTCACTGTAATGAGTCTTTTCATAGTTCCAGCATTTCAAAGTAAGTCTAGTGACTGAGCTATCACCCAAGATTATCTATTATCATAAAGTCCATTGTTGTCTGTGCAGTCCCACGGCAATTATTGGGATGTCGATTTCAATGTGATCCAAGATGACACAATCAAATATTATCATCTCTCAAAGTTATTGACAGGAGAATTCGATAGTATTTTCAACCAGTGTGAAAAATGTTTAGTTGATCGAGACTAGAATATCTTGCAACTCTTGTGCTCACAAGACGGCTGGTACTTCTACGATACAATCGCTGGGCTTGCGATGTCCCTGTATATTTCATGGGTACGAAGGTTATAACCTTATTTTTTTTGCTGTATTGAATAAATAAAAAAGCGAGACACGAACGCATCCGATTAGTAACGTTGTTTTGGGTCGTTGGATGCGTGGTTGGTACTAACTCTTAGTGACTTAACAGTATAGTGCTATAGGGACTGGCATATCTGCTAGCAGTCTAATAGTGGGTCAATCAGGGATAAGATCGATAGATCGATACCTGGGTAACTTGGCCGAATATCCTACCCTAGAGAATAATTTAAGCCAACAGAATAATACAAGACTTTGCCGCTGAATTTCGCCTGGACTAATAGAGTTCTTCTTGGCGATTGATATAGAGCATCGAGTTAGCCATGCCAATGTCATATTCCAGCAGTCGATCAACCAACAATCTGTTGTGACCTAGGTAGAAAAGTAAGGGGATACTTGAGAGACAGCCGAGACTAGCAAGATTTGGCCTCTGCTGTGTCCTTCACGAGGGAGAGAAAAAGTGGCAATGAGGGCAAGAGAATGAAGAAAACTGGATCCCAAGTATGATGAAAGTCACCGTTATAATCCCGGCTCTGTCATTTTCAGCTACATGAGCTTACTCTTTCTCTCTTGCATCATTCCTTAGCGGACCACTCAGATCGTTATTCAAGTAAATTGCACCCTAACACAGTAATTGACATAATTGATCTACCACCCGAAACCACTAGCTTCAAGTTTCTTGGCTACTTCCTCGGCTACAAGCTTGTTGATGGCGACCCCTGGATGATAGTCATTGAACCACAGCTGATCTACCGTTAGCATACAGACTCTTGACTCTGAGAATTGGACTTACGCATGACACTCCATCTGCATTGTAACATGTTGCATCAGGGGCACCGTATTCTTTGGGGTTCTGAATAGCCTTGTTGAAAGCGACTGAAGTGTCGACCAACACAGCTTTCACACCAGAATTGGCCTTTTTGAACGCACTGAGCTTGGAGGTCAGACGGCTGTTGTAGAGCTTAATAGACTTGACAAGCAGAGCATTTGACTCTGATCCTTGCTGGATCATTAGTGGTGACAAATTGGTTGCTTGAGTTTGAGTTAGCATCGTTTCAGTCAGTGGTGTGAAGATTCGAAGAACCTACGTGGGACGCTCAGCAAGACGAATTTGCGCAATCCGGCTTTATACAAAACTTGAAGCAGTTCGAAGTATCTCGCAACAGCTTTATCGACAACAGCATCGGCATCGCTCAGATAGTACGAGTTTCCAACATCGTTGACTCCAATCCAAACACCTGCAAGGGCATTTGACGCCGTCCATGGTGCGTAGTCTGGTTTCTTCCCAATGCTGTTTGAGAACTGGTTGACCTGGTCAACCATGCTTAGGACGGTGTCTGCGTAGGGCTTCACTATCTTGGCATCGACGGTAGCGCCGCCAAATGCGAAGTTGTATGACAGGACGACAGAGTTGTTTTGCTCTTTCACCAAGCTTCCAACCCAATTCGCGCCGCCTGCAGCTGTCCATCCGGGAAACGGCGGGTTGCCCAATGGGTTTGAGGCTGAGGGCTTCTCGCCATTGACATCGAAGCCTGTCTGGGAGTAGGAATCGCCACTGGAGCATGTCAGTTAACGATCAGATAAGTACATTAATGATAGACGGACAAGGTGATCAGATAGTCGATACTCGATGCAGCTTGGGCCGCATGAGTCTGTGCTAGGATGCTAGCCGTGGCTACTAAGAAGGATTTCGCAAGCATTTTGTCGGGGTGGAGTAATAGCACAACCGATTAATGTAGGTAGTTGGCTTATAATGAGTCTTGGTGATAATCTGGGTAGCTAGGCGACTTGCCTCTTATCTATAAAGTCCAAAATGGGTAGGGTTAAATGAAGGAGATTGGCCCCGCAGTTTGCGGACCTTGAAACCATTCTTGTTTCCCATATGTGAATGGGCTGGGGTTGATCTCATGACCAAGGAATGAAGGCAAAAAGAGGTCTCGGAAGCTAATTTTCTGAAATAAGGTCGACGGAACTGCTCCGTGGCGGGGTGTGGACAATTTGGGAGTACTAAAGTATGGTAGAATGGAGGATTGCATCATTGCGAATTGTGCTTTTTAGTTGAAATCTCTTGGCCTGTCGCGAAATTGTCAAAAAGGGTCCGTCTTTGGCCACGGATAAACAAATTCCGTGATCTGTTTCAGGACATGGGATGTATTCAACTTGCATCCGTGCATCGGAACCATTTCCGCCGGGCCGGCGATCCTAGCAGTAACCTTTTTTTCCGGTCTGGAATCTAGACATCCTGTTTAAATACAAGAGCAGTCCGGACCTTGCTACTGGCTCCTAGAGCTCCCATATCAGGATGAGAGTGTTCGTACCCAAACTGACAGATCTCGATATTCGCGTCACGTGATTCTACGTAAGTTTTGCTGCTTTAACTGTAGTAGAAATACTTGGAATTGCTAAGCGGTGTAACGCATCCCTAGGTAATTTGACGCTTCTGTATACAGATAAAACCTGTTTGCGGTAGAACAGTATTTATTATTCGTTCTGAAATCACATCTAGTCATTTCAAAGACAAGTAACCTGCCCTTTAGCCAAACTATCAACGCCATCAAATCCGGTTGGTGGAATTATCGGCCGCAACCTTGTATCGTCGACGTGGCGGGAATCCAGCTCTACTAATTTCCTCAAGAGTAATCAGAATCCAAGGTCATTTGGATAATTGACGAAGGGCTTTGATTTCACTTAGGCCCTGATATAATTCCAAAAGTCGTATCCGCGGTTAAGTTATTTCCCTTGTCAAACATATGGGTGGCTGATCTCGAGGTGGTTTAATAATGACCGGGATATCTACTAAACTTTAAAACACTCAGGAATAGTTTAGAAGATGCACCTAATTTATTTTGACATGCCTTCCCTAAAATCCGGTTTATCCCTCTGACCATCTCAGCCGGGTGAGCCGGGTTACCCGGATCTGCCGCCAGAACCGTGAGTCCCGCTAGATTCTTGTATATCAAACGTCATTATTAATGATCTCCAATGCAATAACCTGTATAGGCAGTGATAATTATTTCTTTATTTCTGCGTGCACATTTGAAACATTTCAAGCCTTTCCGGAATGAAATTCATGCATTCTCAAAATGATTGAGTCTATCCACGCTGCGCAGAGTCTTGATTCTCGAGGTAACCCAACAGTGCAAGTAGGCGTTACTACTTCCAAGGGTAACAAGTACCAAAACTTTCCGTTATATCAGGCACGCACTCATTCTAATCTTCTAGGCACCTTCGAGCCATCGTATCGTCGGGTGCTTCGACTGGCTCAACTGAAACTACCGGACTTCGAGATAAAGACCAGAGTGTCTACAAAGGTAAGGGTGTCGAGACAGCGGTCCATAATGTTGTCGAGATCATCGGCCGTGCACTTGCCGGTAAAAAGCTTGACCCTGCGACGCAATTGAAGGATATTGATTATTTCATGCGTTCTCTTGATGGCACTCCCGATAAGTCGAAGCTGGAAGCGAATGCAATACTCGGAGTGTGAGCTTGGCTTGTGCAAGAGCTGGAGCGGCGGAATTAGTATTTCTCAACCTTCAGAATAAGCGCACCAAGGAGGTGCATATTGCCGAGGATGCTGCTGAGCCAAATGAGGAACAAATAGCAGCCATACACAAGGAAGTGGAAGCCAGCAAACACACCACTTAAATGTTCTGAGGAAGTGAGGAATAAAAGGTTTGATTGCATCAAACCAGAATCTGATGAGTGGCTCAAACGCGATTATATAGTCTGAATATAAATACTATACAAGAATTCTCTTGCCTCAATCGATCTTGATAAGACAGCATCCTCCCTTTGGCGCCAACAGGAAGTATGCTTGTGGCTCCATATCATCTTTTGACATTCCTTCCAATGACGATATAGTTGAGTTGGGAAATGCACGAAAGAATCTTGCGGTTGCCAAGCGAAGTTCCATCCGTGCGAGGTGTTTGCCGATGCAGACTACGAAAATTAGCATTTGACGATAAGACAACAAACCAACGAACTCGTACCTCTTGAGCCACCGCCAAATGGCATGATTGTGTCGTGCATCTCCTTGGTACCTTGCTCCCAGCGTGATGAGTCCCACTTCTCAGGATTAGGGAACACTGCGGGGTTTCGGTGCAGTGTCCACGCTTGAGTTGATACGACCGTCTTCTCAGCGAGAAAGTGACCAGCAAGACTAGCACCTCCAGGAGGCACGACTCGAGGTAGAGCCCCAGGGGCTGCCGAATAAAGCCTTAGCGTCTCATCGATGACGTTGTTGAGATAAGGAAGGTCGCGTAAGTCAGCATGACCAAAGTCTTCTGCCAGCCTCTGTAGCTCCTTCACAAGAGTCTTCTTAGCATCGGTGTGACGGCAAACGCAAAAGACAAGGTAGGTTAGCGTCGTTGCTGTGGTGTCTGAGCCAGCAACAATATAGGCTTGCGCCTCAGCACGAATCTCCTCATCAGAGAGTTCAGCTTCACCCGCCTCAAAGAGCTTCTTGAACAACATAGGCTTAGCAGCGGCAGGGTTGCTGGCGAAATCTCTCTTATAGCGTGCGACAGCCTGCTCTGAGTAAGTTCTTAGCCTCATCGCTGCGGCTGTGGTCTCTTTGAACATCGGAAGTGGCAACTTTGTGGCGAGTGATATGAGTGTTGGGAAAGTTGTCCTGATGGCGCCTCTCGATGCCAGGTTTTCGAGATCCTCGACGTATTGGCTCTTCTGCGTTTGTAGTGAGCGATAGACGTAATGAAGGTGGACCTCGTTAATTACCTCGCCATTTTCCAATATGCCAAATGACTCTCCAAAGCTCAGCTCGACTATAATGTCGGTTGTCATAAATAGCCAGAATTTGGCCACATCAACCGTCCCCCTTGCCTCCATCTCGCGCCTCATACTGGTGATTGCCTTCTTTACGTATAAGTCAACCGTCGGCTCAACGGTTTTAAGAGACGACTCAGACAGAGGAGAAGACAAAAGACGACGGTGACGACGGTGGAAATCCACGTCAGTGGCATTGAAAAGGTTTGTTGTGCCGGGGATGAGGATTTCGTAGAAGGGAGCCTTTTTGTATGCGTCTTTGATTCCGTGGATCTCTTTGGCAGCTGCTATGTCACAGATATCGACCTCTTCGGTTCCGACTCGAACTACTGGACCTGAATGAACTAAGTCAGTAACGTTTCCTAACTTGACGGCTCAGAACAGACCATAACGCTGATGAAGGGCGTGAACGTATTGTGCTCGTGTGCCCTTGAGCCAGTGGTATTTCAGAACGATGTCGGTCCAACGTGATACTTCCGGTCCTGTTCAAAGGCTGCTTAGCAACTTTGACAACCTCGATAACTTTAGACTATACCTGGTAGACGTGAAAGCGAATTGAAGAATAGTTTTCGAACTACCTGATGGCTGGTTATTGATCTTGTCTGTAATATAGAGCATGTGTGTACTCACAAAGTAAACCAGGCAAGCAGCAAAGAGGAAGATCAAGAAGATAATGGTTTTCTTTGACAGCAAGTGGCTACCTCGCAGACCAGAATCCATCTCTTTTGCTTTTGATGGGTTTCAAGATACTTTGTTTTCATTGATAACTTGTGGTAATTAACCTGATGAGCCGCGTGGTTGCTCGCTTATATACTCAATGCCTCTCATTTGTCGTAACGTCACGTCGCGACATATCGGAGGTGCAACCACCGATACGTTATTCTTTTTGCCTACTTTTATGAGATATCCTGCAGGTCAAACAAGACGGAGAACGAGCAAAGGCCGAAGACGCGAGCCCTGAATCTCAGCAATGATATGACCAACGGCTAAGAGCTCCACGACCCCGCTTCGAAACTTCCGAAAACTCGAGAACGGAAAACATTAAAAGTCCGCTGCCACCGAAACCCCACAGATCTAACGATCTGTTACCTGTTTTGGTGGTTGAATCATCGCATACGCGATGACCATAGCATTTAGAGGAGATAGCTATTCACTGAGAGGTATAGCGCGCCTTGACATCCCATGCAACATGGGGATTGCCAACGGAGATAAAATATTATCGTGGAGTAGATGTTAGATATTCGTATTAACTAAGCGGACCTGTGTCCTGGGTGATCGTAGGCACTGGTAAAACATCTCGTATCAGTATCAGAAAGGAGGATATTTATCCTCTTCGGATTATAAGATGGACTTGTATATACCCTCTGGAATCGCTGACCTGGTAACTAATAATCCCTACAATGACCTATTTGCCTTTGTAACCTCAATACGATAGAACTTTTATGGTTCTAAGCCGTGGTCCAAATGACACCCTCGGAGAACCGATGTTGTAGTTCGTTCCGCAGTTTTCACGCCCCTTGTAGGTACTCTCACTTCCACCTTCTTCTATACTGTGACTGGTACATGCATCACTATGTCATGCATATATGCTTCAAGGGCATGACAAAGCTCGAATTGTAACACAATGTCGTTATATAATATCGTCCATACCCAGTCCTCTATTCTTTATCGTCCAATAACCACCGCATACCAGACACCATGTCCCTCCAATAGTCCTGGCTTCTCTGTAGCTGAGGCCAATTTGCCCAATACATATGACCGAAGCCCTCGTAATGAACCAATTTAGTCTTAGTTCCCCACATACTCTCTAAAACCTGTTGATATATCAAGGCGTGATCCCGCAGCGGGTCCAACCCTGGGGCTTGAAAGAAGGCCTTTGGGATTGGGGCCTGCTCTATCGCAGTTGCGTTATACCACTCTCGTGAGAAGGGAGAGAATAATGGCGACGTGACATCAGCCCGCACCATGTCAATAATGAAGCCCCTTGTACTAGCATCAGGCCCTTCAAGCAAGGGGGGAAGCACAGGATCAATTGTGTTCTCCCACATGCTGGTGTACATGTGTTTGTATTCCTTGGGTACAAGCTCGGGTGGCAGGAGGTATGCTGCACTTAGCCATTGACCCGTTAGTCGAGGTGACATCTCCTCCTTACGCGCTTGGTGTACCAAGACAGCGGCCATGTTGGCGCCCGCAGACGAGCCTCCAACAATGAAGCTTCGGGCGGGATCAGCGTAGATCTCGCCAGCGTTTGCAGCTGCCCATTTCAAAACATCCCAGCAGTCAAGTATACCCATTGGAAAAGGATATTCCGGTGCGAGCCTATACTCCGGAACTAGGCATACTGCGCCGAGCTCTTTCGCAAACACCCGGGCATTGGATTCTTCGTCACTGGCGTCGCCCATGGCCCACCCT
>JABEXW010000186.1:0-156489 GCA_013266185.1 Fusarium sarcochroum
ATGTTTTATTCCCCCCCGAGGGGCGGTTGCCACGGACGAAATGGTGTATGACGACCGGCAGTTTCAGTCATTTGTTGGGCTGTATAAGGCCCTCTGATAGGGTAATCGTAGTCGGATTGCGTCGGGGGTACTGATACTGTATCATGGCGTTCATTTCCATACGAAGGGCTGGGATTGAACGGTTGGAAGGATCTAAATGAATTGACCCCTGAACTGCCCTCTGAGGCATGTGAATAGGGAGTATAAGTGTTCTGTGTCGGCGCCGAGGTCCCTGTGGAAAGAGAGCTGTACATATCCCAGCTTTTTCTCTGAGTCATTAGGCCCGTTGATACCTCATAAGGGGACTTTCTCAATTGCACTGCTTGAGAAGGTTTTGGAGAGAATCTATCGGTGCCGGAACTTGTTGCATATTCAGGTTTACTACCCGCATGAGGCGGTTGATATGGCTGAAACGAGGAGTCTCTGTGGACCATGCACGACTCTGGTCTTGCTGACATGGCCGGGAACGAGACACTACGGTGAGTTGAGTAACGTTCATGTAGACCCTCGAACTTTTCAGGAACCGAATAAGTGGGGATATAAGCTGAATAAGTTCTCCTGGCCGTCTGGTTCGGGTCTCTTGTCACCATTTCGCCTCGGGCTCTAGGCACGATAAGGTCTTCAACATCCAGTGCCTGTGACCTCGATGTATCGCTCCGCACTCCTGTCATTCCTTTGTTTGCGAGGTAAAGATCGGAGCATCGGCTGGCTTGATGGGCTTGTGCAGGTTCTGAAGACTCTATTATTGACGGAGGTGGGCTATATTGACGAGTGTTGTTGGTGGATTGAAAAGTCGCCATGTTCGCTTGGCCATCTTGCGTATTTTTTGCCAGCACGTTTGCGTTTGATGAGTACGGTGAGAAGTATGAATCTTGTTCGAATTCAAATGAAGGTAATAGAGGCTTAATTGATGGTTGACCTGAGTTGGATGCTGGGCTCTGTGAGCCGAAAGGCTGATAGGCCTTGAATGGCCCAGGAGAAGAGACGAGACTCATATTGGCAAGATTTAGTATGGAGAGGGAATGGAGAAATGTAAACAGATGAAGTTGAGAGCCTTGAAGGATGATATATTTGAGCGTATACGAAGAGAGGCTATGCACCTAACGTATGTGGAACATCTGACAGTAAGTTGGTGCCGACGAAATTACACCCAACCATCAGCGTATGTGTATCTACAAATACTCCTAGTAATACTATCCTACGTGTATCTTCCTAGCGTATACGTAAGTGTCTGGAGCAAGTTGACGACACCTCCTTGTTTCATGGCTGGGTCTCGTCGTCGTTGAAAGTTTTGGGGGCCTTTTTTGTTGTCAGTGCGTCTTTCTTGGCTCCGCTATCTGACCGTATCTTGCGTGTTCACCTAGAATAGTATAAATGGTCCGCTCAAGATTACTCCCTCAGCCTCAATTGAAATTATAGCGCAGATGTCATCCTCAAAATAGTGGGTTTCTGTTGTGTCGCAGCGCTTCTAGGTGCCCACAGCAGATATTAATAGACATCAGCTTGTTCATTATATAGATCGAACTGTAAACAAAACTTATAGCTTTTTTTTTTGCAGTGTTTTTGTATCATTACTTTCTAATCCAGAGGCTCACATTTTCTCCAGTACTCGTCTGCTGTTGCGGAGTCAGAAACACCATTCATTACCACCCCCTTTGTGCATCATCAACTCTTACCGCGGATGTTCCAAAAATATTTCTCACAAGCTTTTGGTACTTCGGGGTCTAGTATCAAGGCCCAGATGTGCTTATGAAACTCAGATTACCAGAATTAAGTCTGGGAGTACCCAGTAACGATTGTATTCTCAAAGCTTTATTTCGTGACGCTCCTGAATATGGCTATCTTGAGCGCAGAAGTAGACACAACTCGATGTACCTAGGTAGGTAGGTTGGGGTCATTTCCTTCAGCCCCACGCCTAACTTTCCACTTGGATTGTTGTAGTGGCGTAGAGATGGGTTCCATAGGCGTGAATCTGCCCGAGCACCTCGTTCACACAATATCATCAACCGCGGTGGTGTGGAGGTGTATACTCAAACAAGTATTGACAACCAATACACCCATACTGGATTCTACTGCAGCCCCTATAATAGGAGGTCATGATTATGAAAAGTGTTGAGTCCGCAAATGCTTCCTAAGGAGGGGCAATCCCTTTATCCTCACGGCGTTTACCACAGATATCCTGCTTCATCTACACTTACCCACATGAAAAGGTAGATGAAAGCCTCGCCAAGAATGCAAGCGAGGACGATGCATAGTATAATTGCCAAGAGGGACCATAAGCCAAAAGGGATGCCAACGAAAGCGTGTGAATGTTATGTGACCTTACGATCGGTCATACCTCCATCAAATGCTGTTTACAGCTCTGATATGATAGACGCATCGTGCCAGAAGGTGGAAAGGGGGCTACAGAACAAGATGGTGTGTTCTGATTGCATTACTGCCTCCAATTCTACCTTCTAGGTAAACGCCCTTATAGTACAACACCACAGCATCATAAAATACCCACGCCCAGGAAACCGTTCTCTCAAAGAGACTCCCTTCTGTCGCCCCCCTCACCCCACGGCAGAAATGTCCCGTACATGACTGCCCTCTCTTGGTCCATCTCATCTTCATTAGTATCGACCTTCCAGATGACAACAGCTCTGATGAATCCAAACAAAGCAAGTCCCCACATCAAGACATTACAGCCCATCAGAACACCCTTGACGGAGCGGCTCTCCTCTTGGAAGCACCGGGCCCAGAGAACAAGGCTGGAAACAGTCGTGGCAGCGAGAATAAGCGATTGAAGATAAAGAAGCGCGACGGAAGATAGAAGCTTGACTTCATGGGCAAAAAGACTGGCTGAACAGAGAAGTAGGACTGCGACGAGAGTAGGATCGGCAAGTTTCCAGAGCCTAGAAGTCGTTAGAAAGGAGCAAGCATAGCAGAAGACATGACTTACCACTCATCAAAGTCGTTTCCAGGTTCATTCTCTTTCCATACAGTAACCCACATCAAGGCACTGAAAACACCCAGTGTCACAGTAAACTGTAACGCGAGCACGAGGCCATGTATGACAGAGCTCACAACCCATCGTCCCTCAACGCGCACAATCGTCACAGGCACATGACTTCCATCATAGCTTTGTCGCTTGTCAGTTCGAGTGGTTGAGCCCTCCCAAGCACGAGTCTCACACTCTTCATCCTCGTCTTCGCTGACCCAGGGTGGGAAGGGGGTCAGAGGTGGTGATCCGCCTCTTTCGAGGTTTGTAGGTGGACGGACTGTTAGAGCAGACTCAGCTCGGTTGTCTGATCGGAGGTAGCCATAGTCGGTCGATTGTAGAGATGTGCCGGGTGATAGACCGGAGCCAGAGATGTTGCGATGGTGGGCGAGGGTGGATGCGCTGCGAGACAGAAGGTCTGGAGAGATGAGGGACAAATGCGTTGAACGGAGAGCAGGTGAAGGTCTGGCGGGTGAGGTGATGTTTCGTTGCTGTTGTTGTGGTTGTTGAGCGCGCTCGGGGGAGAGCGAGAGTGTGAGGGCGCTGGTGCGGTTGCTTCTCTTTTTGCGAAGAGTTCGGTTCGCATCTCGAGGTAGTGGGAGGTCCATAGCATATACGTGATCAATGGATATTTAGAGGAATGTAGAAGAATTTGATGCTTTTTGAAAATATGAAAAAGAGAGAATATTCGAGGGGAGTTGGGAGGTTGAAGTGACGATGTTGATGATGCCAGGAGTTGGCACTGGCGGGCACTGGCAACAGGTGCGAGGCCGGCAACACAACCACACAATCAAAAGAACCATTGCAGATTTAACAACGGCTACGGCAAAACCGAGTGTTAACGCCTAACTTAATTCCAGTGCGACAACCTCCTGTGTATCCCTCCAACGCCATCGTCAAGTGCCACCACGCCGTTCTTTGTCCCAGAGTCCAAGATATCACCATCGGTCCCAACTGCCGACGAAACACCACACACCATGGCTACAAAAAAGGAGATATCTCTTTGTTTTCAAGTCAATCGACTAAAGTAGTTGGTATTCGTCATAAGCCTCGTTCCCCTAGTCTTACACACAATGCTTAATCAACCATGCGCCGTCCCTCGAACCTATTCATGAAGCCCAATCAGCCATGCCTGAAGCCGTGGTTCGAAATACCTCGATAGCCGTATGTCCCATATAAACATTCCCCCTAGTCCATCAAACGCCGATAACCTCGATATGCAGCATCGCCTTCAAAGTACACCGTTACTCAAGATTCATTCGTGCCTCATCACCAATGCCCCATTGTCCTCCTGGTCTGCCCTGTTTCTGAATCTCCAACGCTAACTCCGCACTCAGGGTATTAGCGTCATCATCATTGTACAAGCTACTCGTCCTACTCGCTCTGCTATCTCTTCTAGTACGCTCTTTGTTATCCGCTCCGGATCGGTCAGCAGCGATTCGTTTCCGCATTAGAGGTGACCGAAAGAAAGATCTCGAAGATGTCGAGTGTACTGACAAGGAATCGTCTCCGGCTTTGGAGCTCGCATCATCGTTGCTGAGGTCCTCGGATTGGGCCTGTTCCGTATTCCGGGTAGGTACCATGGTCTCATTGCTAGAGTTGTATGGTTGGGACCTCAGTTTCGCTACCGATGGGGACTCTTTGACCTCTTTGTCGGGTTCCTGGGTATCTTCCGACTGGTTCACTTCGACTAACTCGGCATCGCGATACCATTTTCTGCGTTTGGTCCATCGACTCCAGCCATCTTGGCCTCGCTGGCCATTTTGCCACTAAACGACTCGTTAGTAACGCTGCTCCGCAACCATTAAGCACAATTGCTTACCTTGTTGTCATAGAAGATCCAGCCATTCTTCCCCTCGTTCCCGTCGTAGTCTACAGGACCATGCTCATCGGACACACCATCAACACGCCAGCGAGTCCCAGGAACCCATCTCCATTCCATGCGGCTTCCATCTTCGACCTCGGGCAATTCAAAGTCATCCTTGGAAGGCACTGAGTTGTTGTGGTCGTCCGTCCATGCAGATCGTTCGTATGCGAAAAGATTATTCGTCCAACCCAAACCAATCCATCGTCTTTGGTTCTCGTATATGATGAAGGTAAACTTGACACCAGCAGTCTTTGCATTGCCGTTTCTTCGCCCATGGTTGGTCTGAAAGCTTGGCGTCTTGCCAAGAGCTTTCGTAAGTTCTGACTCCTGCTGTTGAGTGACACGGTCCTGACCCTTCTTAGCAGCCTTTTCCAAGTCCTTTCTGAACGGATGTTCAGGGTTGTCAAAGTGTAGACCAGTGATGCCGGCTGCAAGTCGTCTGACTGTAGAGCTCCTCCAGAGAATAGCCCTTGACACTCGCATGACCCGTGCGTGCCAAGTCAAGATGATGGTTCCGGCCACTAGTATTACACGTCTCGTGGTGACCACCCTCCATGGCGGAACAGTAAGCGCGATCCAAATGGGCGTGATGATGAGTAGACGCATAAAGATGACAGTCAGCGCTGGTCGTGTCGTTGCACTTGTCGGGGTTGTCTGAGTGCTGAGAAAATCCGTCATATCCAGTAGAGGTTCCATCAGAACGTTGCATCTCCCTGTCAACTGCTTGAGAGTCTCGACGATCTCGTCCAGAGTCTTTTGGTGTTTGGTGTTGGTAACCTCTGAGTGCCCCCTAACATGCTTCGACTGCTTCTCGCCAGCATTTGCCTTTCCGTTCTGTTGGCTACTCTCGCCGCCGGTCTGATGTACACCCTTGGAACCAGTATTGTTATTCCGAGTATCAGTCCACCCGCTGCTACTGAGGGGACTGTATCTCCGGCCGTACATGCCAACAATGAGGGCTACTCCGACCAGGATAGGCCCGGCCCACGTTACTACTACGTCTCCATAAAGAACAACCGCCCAGAAGGATGACAGTAACAGGAAGCTCTGCCAAGGATCGCCGGTGCTCCATGTGAGGAGACCTGCAAGTGTATTTAACGGGAGGAGGAAAGGATGGCTGTAGGCGAGGGCGCGGGTGATCTGGGGCGGAGTAGCGAGGAGCAGCGGACTCTTTTGATGGACGAGGATAGTTGATCGACGGGATGATCGGGAGGGCGTATTCGCAGAGAGTGTTACAGGAGAGAAGGTGGCATATGTCGGGGGTGCACCGGTCGAAGAATGGGGATCGTAGGTTGGAGGCGATGCGCCGTGAGACGCATCGTCGCGAGAAGACATGGGCGATGGTCCAAGGTACGACAGCCACGGCGTGTCCTGAAATAGAAGTGATGTGGTTAATGAAGAGGCCTAGAAATGTGATGAATATTGCCGATGGATCCGGTAGGCGAAGAGAAGGACAGATACGATGCAATCTCGGTGGTGCTCGCTTGCCCGCGTGAACGCGCCGTCGCGACGTCAGAGGGAACAGGCAGGGAGCTGATGAGTGGAGGAGAAGGTTATGTCATGGGGCGCCACTTTTAGCGTCCAGGCTCTAGGCTCTACGCTGCTAGGGTTTGGCTGTCTTCTAGGGAGACCACAGGGAAGTGAATTGAATGGGTGGAAAGGAAGAGAGAATTGAGTCCAAGAATAGAAAAGGACAACTATGAAGAAACACTTACAAAGGCTGCCATTGACACGGCTCTTTCAGGTTTCTTGCTGCTGGACTGCAACGCTGTAAGCCACGATCTAATACAGGCGTCATTCAGCGTTTCGTTTACCCCAGATTGTACTTGGTCATGTACCTTTTTATGCCCCGCGACGTCAGATCTCCAGCGGCATGTCTCTTGACAACAGTGACAATCTGTTTTTCTTCTGCTGACAAAATCAATAAGAAAAGTAAGAGACTAAAGAGGGGATAAGTAAATGAATAATCAGGAGACAAAGGAATATTAAAAGCGCCAACCTTGCAGTAGAAACAAGTCCCACGTGAGCTTTTTGGTGCCCGGTGCAGTCATCCATTTCTTACTTGTACCGTCGGATCTGGACTTGTCACATGCTAAACTCTCGGTTGGCGACCAAGCACATGAATCAGGTTGCCGGAATGGACATGAATTCCCCTTTGATCAACAGGGTCTGTCGGTATTCGTCAAGGTCACGGGGCTCGTTCTCATTTTATCTAGGAGGTTATTCATTCTTCACCTTATGTGTAAGTGGCTATTATTCATGGCTACGCTGCTGATACATCAGTTCTTACTCTCATGCCAAGCCCTAAATTCCGAACTCTCCCAAGATAGGCTGAGTATCCGTTCCTTTACGGTACTTCCATTTGACAGCATGAGCATTAGTAATGCTCAACCATCCAGGGCGCCAAGGAAAAGGGCTTCATCTTCATAGTGTCGAGATGGTAAAAATGTGACGAGTTCATGAGTTTCTAAACGGCAGAGCGAATAGTGCAGCGTGAATCTGCATCAACTGGTTGGAGTGGGCTTGAGCCTAGGTATCGATTGAGCAATAAAGCCATTCCACTTATGAGAGTGACCATTCGAGACAAAGAGCTTCGTACATCTAAGATACATGCCAGCTTAGACGAACTTTATATGACTCTCCCTTATGAAAATAAATATAATATTGAATTTTGTTTATTTATTTAATCGCCAGCTGTTGGGTGGTGGTGGTCAGTCACAGTCTCAATCAATTAGCATACACCATTACATCGCATGGACCGAATGTGGCCTCAAACGGTTGATCTAATTCTTTCTATGCATTTTGTTCGCAAAGGGCATAAAAAGAGTAAGTCAACCCTTGCAAGTTGAGGATCACGGCGGTGAGTCACAAAGGATCAAATATCAGCGGATAATATAGTCGCGTAAGCACGCATGTGGATAGGCAATGTTTGGATCGCCTTTATAACATCCCGTTTCCCTCTCAATGGAACATTCTCTCGTGTTGACCACTCTCTTCGCGGAGTTAGTTTCTCAGATTCATCACTTTCGAAATGGCTCAGAAAAACCCATCGCTGAGTCTGGCGGCTCTTCCCAGTGAACTCATAGACCACATCACCAGTCACTTGCCGAATCGCGACATCAAGAATCTCCGTCTTACGTCTATCTCCCATAGCCACTCTGTCCGCTTTCGTTTAAGGCGAGTGTTCATCTCTGCCAACCCGCTCGACATCAAAGTCCTCCGGGAAATCGCAGACCATGAAGAGTTCCGCAAAGATATCACCGAGATAATATGGGACGACACCTATGTCACAAACTATAAGAGTCTTATCCCGCTCAATGAAGTTTCTTTACCCCCTTCTGAAGTGTCGAGCAAGTCTTCCCAGCATATCGACCATGAAAACCACTGCCCCAAATGGTTCTACCGCAGCTGCAAAGACAACATGAAAGACTTCGTCAGGAGCAGAGGCAAAGATAGAATCCGGCCAGATCATGCTGCGAGAAATCGACAGCTTCAAGAAGCGATGTCGCCATATGATTCATACGCTTACTACTATGAACTGTCAAAGAAGCAACAACGGGTACTCTCCTCCAAAGACGACGTGGACGCTTTTGCACATGCCCTAGATCGGTTTCCTTCTCTATCGAGAGTAACTATCACATCAAGAGCACACGGGAGGCTATTCATGCCCATGTACGAGACACCTACGATTCGGGCATATCCATATGGGTTCGTATACCCTCTACCTCGCGACGGCTGTCAGGAGAATATTAGCTTCCTATGGGAGGACACTCTAGTCAAGAATAAAAAGCGTAGGTATTTTATTTGGAAACGCGGTTTCTGTTCTGCCCTGCGCATGCTCGCTCAGAATGAACAACACAATATTTCCGAGTTTGTAGTCGAGGAACATGGACAAACGCCTGGGGTGTCTCACGAACTCTTTGGAGCGACACAACAAGCACGCGACGACTTCATTTTGCTCCTCAAGCGACCGAACTTCCGTCGCCTCGATCTGGCCTTTGATGAAGATCCGCACCCCTTGCCAGGTCCCAGTCAGGAGAGTCTCATGGAAATGTTGAGTGAGACGACAAGCCTTGAGCACTTCAGCTTGTCTAACAGCAGGACAGCCGGGGATTGGGGAAAGTTTGCACCTACAGGTTGGGAATATATGACCCCCAGTGTTCCTTCTGAACATATGTTCAACTTGGCTGCCAAGTTCCCGGTTAGATCGATTCGACACCTTACACTCCAAGGGTTCCTGGTAGACAAAGATAAGCTGGTGGCACTCCTGGCCTCGCTACCCAATCTTCGCTCCGTTGAGCTGCATTTCGTTCGTTTTGCCATTTTTATGGAGCAAGATGGCAGAACGTTCAGATACAAGGTCCGAAATTATAGAGACTTTCTCTTTGACGTGCGGGACACGCTTGGCTGGCGTTACCGACCTGCGGCGATGAGGCCGAAGGTTACCATTGTTCTCACTGCTCCAAGATCGGTGGAGGGGCAGGTCGTTCAGCTTGACTCGGACATCGATAAGTTCCTCTATGAAGAAGGGGAAAATCCCTTTGTGCCAACGCAGCCTCTAGGGGAAGCCTATAGCTTGGTGACGACTGAGGAGGTCACCGCCCACAAACTCTGTAGTGGCAAAGGAATTGAGCTGGATGAGTTTGAGCCAGCCCATGAGCGGCCAAACGTGGATGAGGAGACACTAACGCGGCTTGGTGTCACTGGAAAAGAAGATGATGAGTTATTGAGGCCTGTACAATGGGGCGTTAAACCATCATCATATTATACTCGAAGATGATCATGCAGGCAATCATGGTTGGCGACAAAAGAAATGTATTTTAAGGATGGACTAGAATCTAGCGAACCCCATATCCCAACCACAAGACGCCCTCAAATCCAAAGTTCATGAATCCATAACTCGTTTCGTCAAAAACTACATTCGTATTGAATGACCAAAGCTCAGACCAAAGTGAAGAATAGTGACAAGTGCCACAGGGTGGTGGTATCTCAATGATTCTTATCGATCATCGCGGTGGGTGAGGTATAGACTGGGTAATTTATTTGCCGCAGCCAGAGCAAGAGCCTGGTAACAGGATGTTAGTATCTTGAAGCGATGGTCCGATGGGAATGGAGTCATGGTGGGCACTTACAGGAAGATCCGCAGTTGCAGGAAGAGGCACCGGAGCAGCCACAGTCGCCAGCCATTGTGATGATGTTTTGTGGAAAAAGGTATTAAAAACCTAAAAGAAGTGTTGTAAAGTGTTGTAGAGGGTTGTTTTGCTTGAGGATGATGAAAAGAAGCATCTAATCTGGATCATGCAAGGCCTTATATAGATGTGGTTGGCTGCGGCTTTTGTGCGTCGTTGCGGCCTTTGTGCGTTATTCTTCAGCGCCCCTCCCTGCAGAATGAGGGGCCCAAAGCTGGCTTTGAACGCTGGTTGGTGATTTGGGCTGGCATTGTGGGGATATGTGAGTGATTATTGCGGATGCGCGTGATGATCCACGGATGCATGGTTCGAGGTTACAGGGTCTGGGTATCGCGGTATATGACGTCTAGAAGATTCTGGATGAGTCTACTGATGAGATCCAAGTGACAATTGGAACAATGCTTGAATATTCGCTTGACAAAAATAGATTGGAGGCTATCAAAGATCATGTAATCTGATCTGCAGTTGAAGCTGTCCTCAATCACAAAGCCAAGCTCTAAGGCTTGTCGCCACTTACACCCCGCCGCCATATTGCCGTATTGTGATTGGCTCGCGGTGCTGAAGCCCCCACTGCCAACTCTTCTGATTGATAACGCCCGCTTCAACTACCTACGTCAATCTTTATGAAAGTCTCTCATGATCTCGAGCATATTGGGGGGAATGAGGATACCTTTAGGTTCCTGATGTATAAGCTCAAAGGCCAACCACTATCTTGTTGCACGGAAACGGGCTTCACGGAAACAGGTATCGTTTTTTACTCTAGCTCACAAAGACGCAGCCTTTGTTATCCCTGACAGAGAGGACTGGACTATGGTTCAGAACAGCAGTATCAAATATTAGTGGGAAGAAGGGGTACTTGTAGCATCGTTGGTAAGAAAAAAACTAAATAAAAGGGCGATATTGGATAGAAGGTCATCGGATTCCTTACTGGGATTTGTGTAAGTTGCTCCAAAACCACAGACGAACCATCTAAAATTATTTGAAGTTCTATTAAATAATCGATTCTTTTGTTTTTTATGAAAGTTTATCACTTGGATTGTTATGCTTTATGAATGATAAACTTAAGATGCGGCAGTCGCGTAGGCAGGGTGAACTGCTCCCATCTGCGTGCGTCAAACTCTTTTCTTGCATTTGTTTTCTTTTCAAATTACATTCGTAATCTTCTTCACACATTCATCTTTCCTCATCCTCGATAGCACACGCAAACTGACAATATGCTTCTGCCTCTGCCAGATATTAATCCTTCCTTTCGGAAGCCTGTGTCTCTTCTGCCTACAGCCGCAGATGAAATCGCCAAGCGGCACGAATTCGCCATACGATTGCAGGAATCGATACAAGAACTCACACCCCGCTTCAACTTAAGTGCAGCCCATGTTGCTGTTATTTTGACGGTCCCTTTATATACGCTTGAGCGGCATGGCCGGTTATCTGTCGAGTTTGACAACTATTTTACCTTAGAAAGTACGCTGAATGAGTTACTATCACTGGTCAAGCACTGTGAGTATTTTACCGTTACCCTTCGTCACTATCCAGACAAGCTAAATTTTCACAGTCTTACAAGGTTCTAGATTGGCCTTCAAATTGAGCAATGCAAGCCGCAGCTCAGCCGAGGAAGCCTTATGTCGTGAACGAGATGGGCGAGCTTGTGTCGTCACAGGCACAAAGAACCCTGCGACATGCCATATCATTCCTTTCGTATGGAATGATACTCAGGCCGCGATCAAGAGATCGCTCTCTGTTATCAGTAGCACTCAAGCTTTGCTCGGACTGCCCTGGATAAGAGAGCATGGTTCCAGTCTCGTCAGGGGGGACCTTGGAAGTTCAGATAAGTGTTGGAATATGCTATGCCTCGACAGACATCTCCGTTTCTGGTGGAGCAGGGGACATCTCGCCTTCAAATGTCTTGGCAGTATACCTATTGCTGGCGATGAATCTATGGTCACTGTCACGCTTCAGTTTAACTGGATGCTTCGGGACATGCTTCGGGACAGGATAAAGCCATCACGAGATATGAATCTCCATGGCGACAACAACGATTTTATGGAAATGGTCGAAAGGGTGAGGGTGTTCCAGGCTGAAGGAAATCCCGTGCAGGTTCCTCATAGCAGCTTTGGTATCAAGTCTGGACACCTTATCCACGTTGTGATGCCAGCCACGGACGCTCCCAAATTCAAAGCAGCGATGGACCTTCAGTGGGCTTGCATTAAAATAGCTAGTATTAGTGGTGCTTCCAATTACCCTGATCTTCTCCCGGATCATGACGACTGGGAGGGAGTGGATAAGATTTTGAGGACAGAGAGATGGGTGGCGCAACAAGCAGAACGACCTATCCCTCCACGTGGTACGAGAATCCGCTAGCGGTCAATTCACTTGATCTCAAGTACAAGAAGGTTACCTCGGACCCAGAGGGGTGGTTGAATTGCGCAGGAACACAGGGGATATTATATATGCGATTGGAAGCCTTGAGATTCAACAAATATCACTAAGAGAAGACCATAAGTTTAGGTGGGACTATAAGTTCAGTCGAGACTTACCTAGAGATTGCGCTAAAGACTTAATAGAAACCATACAGATTATCTTGTCGTACGGCTGAGTAGTTTTTCATGGTTTATAGAAACATGAACATTGGTTCCCTACAAGCGTCAATTATATAAGACAAGTCCTCCCACTGATATGCAGTTAGTTCGCCCTGTCCGAAGTCCTTCCAAGAGTTGAGCTTTGGAACACGGCCAGTAGTGTTCATGTAAGCAACAGGCGCCCCAGGCTCCGTTATTGAAAACAATCTACTTCCTGATAATCTGTCGATTTCAGCCGTGCACAGATGACATACCCATGGTGTAGGTCCGAAAGGGCAGTTGTGAGGCCCCGTCTCTTTAGCTCGTTCGACTACTTGGTGTACCTGCTGCTCTAGTGAGCTCGAAAAAGCTTTCCAAATGTCAGAGTTCTGCGTTTCGTTGTCAGTTCTTCTTCGCTTTCTTTTGGAGTCAGATAGCACCTCATCTGATTGACGCTTCTTGGTATTGGTTTGCCCAAGAGGATGTTTATCTTTGACGGCTCGTCGAGGCTGAACTCGGATTGGTTCTGGCTGTGTTTTTGGGATCTTTTGTTTCTTTGTTTCTGTTTGAAGTGCGATATGCTGATGCACGTGATTTTGAAAATGTCTCTTGCAAAGGGGCGCACCGATGGGTGGCTGCGTCTGGATAGGTTTTGTTAGCATGATGAAGAAACTTTGAACTATGGTTAGTCTCTTCAAGTGTCTGGGGAATCTGAACCGATGGTTCAGAATATCGTCCTGGGCGTTTGATTTTATACGTCCTGGTGAACACTGGCTGGTCTCGGAACAACATACAATCACAGAATTAGCTATCGAGAACAGTGTTCGACTCTTTGTCAATAGCGGCTGTGAAAGCTTATCGGCACTCTTTGTTCTCCAAGCTGCAGCTATTGTGTGTGGAGAAATGATGTTTGTATCCTTTTCGCCTTTGTTTAACCAAACTACCTGATAACGAGAGTACTCGTGGTTTCTTCATGACTTCCTGCGATTTCCACCTTCACAACTAAACGAACTACATGAATTGCCAAGCTTAGTTATATCTGCATTATTCAAAACGATTCGCATTCTGACCTTCGCACAAAACAAAATACCCGGTGACAACCGCTTCCAACAGTATAAGCAGGGATTCGTTGCACGATCGGCTAGCAGTCTATTTTGAGGTGAGGGATTTGCTGGAGTTTACTTTATTGCCAGTCACTTATACGAATGGGATCAAAACTCATTTATATTGACGTCGCTGGCCCGGTCAGGACAGGTCAATTCAAATTCTCACGACGACGCCACACAGAATACCAATCATTGCCGTGCAAGCCTTACATCAATGATTGAAGCTGCCGTCAAATGTAACCGTTCAATTTTCGCTCTTCTCCAATTTCAACAGACGAAACCCAAGTTAAATGGACGCCATTCGAATTTACTGACATTTAATTCGTGCAACTCAAGAGACTACTGATAATGAGGTCGACCTTCATGCAACTGCCTACCCTACGCCTCCGTATTGGAGATCACAGGAATTCAATTGGTGTTAATATTCCGGTTGCAATCCCGATTTATTACCCGGAAATCCATGAAAAGTCAATCTAATGCAGGCTAAAAATGTCACCGGGTCAGCTTCTAGAAGGCGCACATCTAAGTTAATTAATTGCCGGGCAACCCTTAATGGATGTCAGTTGCTGAAAGTTCTGAAGGAACCGGTCGCCCTGCCGAACTCGGGCCCCAGGTTTCGGTATGAGGCCGAGAGGGGAACCGACCCCAGGCGTTTACTCCATTGTCCCCATATCTTTATCGTGGAAAATCAAGCGATAACGTCCTTGGCCTGCATTTAGGACCCACGGCTTGTGTGCCGACCACCTGATTAGTTTTGTTTTGTGGTTGGCGTCGGAGCTTAACTCAGTGACAATTGGAGTGACTCGGTGAATTTAGTGTTATCGATTCACCGAGTCAAAACTTCACTGAGTCAAAGCCCAACGAATCACAAGCCTTATCGCGCATCAGTTGCCGCGCTTTGTTTCACCGAGTCTACGGTTCATGTTCTGGAACTAGACGGATGATGATCCTTCATGATAGCAAAAATTCAATGTACCTCGATGTACCTTTCCGGCCGGGTTTGGAGAAATGCGAAATGCCCACCTTGAGCCGGCTGCAAGATCGGACCATGACGGCCGACGCCACTCATGCCATGTACCCTTAAAACTTTCAGTTGCGACGCTGTTTTGATAACATTACACATCGACAATCTCCTCTCTTTTTTCCTTTTTTATTCTCATAATTCAAGGCTTGAATTGTGTAGAGGGGTCACGCTACGGCTTCACAACATCGCCATCATGATGTCTGCCACTCGTATCGGACAACGGCTCTGCCGTCAGTCTCGCCGTTCCCCCATCGCTCTTCAACCTCGCCTCACACAATCTATCCGTCTCACTGGTGCTTCCAGGGCATTCTCAGTCACCGCCCAGGTCGCCAGCGGCAACGCCTCGCGCTTTGCTGACTCCCAGAGCAGCACTAAGCTGTACGAGCATGAGCTCTTCTCAAGGAGACACATTGGCAGCGAGTCCACCGAGCAGCAAGAGATGCTCAAGGTCCTCGACCCTCCTGTGAGCTCCATGGAGGAGTTCCTCGACCAGACTATTCCCCCGCAGGTTCGGAGGAAGGAGAAGGGTCTCAACCTCGTTGAGCAGTGGTACGAGGGTGGAGCTGAGTCTGAGGTCCCTGCGAATGGACGCACTGAGCACTACATTCAGCAGGAGATGCGAAAGCTCGCCAAGAACAACAAGGTCTATGAGTCTTTCATTGGTGCTGGTTACTACGGAACTCTTGTTCCTGCTGTCATTCAGCGCAATGTTCTTGAGAACCCTGCTTGGTACACCAGCTACACCCCCTACCAGGCTGAGATCAGCCAGGGCCGTCTTCAGTCCCTCCTCAACTTCCAGACTCTTATCACCGATTTGACTGGCCTCGATATCGCCAACGCCTCTGTTCTCGATGAGGCTACCGCCGCCGCCGAGGCTATGACCATGTCCATGGCCAATGCCCCCAAGGGCAAGGGCCAGAAGGTCTTTGTTGTCTCCAAGGACTGCCACCCCCAGACCATTTCCGTTCTGGAGTCCCGAGCTGAGGGCTTCGGCATCAAGCTCGTCATTGGTGACGTTCTCGCCGATAACTCTAAGCTGGTTCGCGAAGTTGACGGCGACCTCATTGGTACCCTGATTCAGTACCCCGATACCCACGGTGGTGTCCACGACTACCAGGCCCTTGCCGACATTGTCCACGAGAAGAAGGGTCTCCTTAGTGCTTCGACTGATCTGCTCGCTCTGACCATGCTCAAGCCCCCTGGTGAGTTTGGCGCTGATATCGCCATTGGTAACTCCCAGCGATTCGGTGTTCCTCTGGGCTACGGTGGTCCCCACGCTGCTTTCTTCGCTACCACTGAGAAGTACAAGCGCAAGATTCCTGGCCGTCTTGTTGGTGTTTCCAAGGATCGTCTTGGAAAGCCCGCTCTTCGTCTTGCTCTTCAGACTCGTGAGCAGCACATTCGACGAGAGAAGGCTACCAGCAACATTTGCACTGCCCAGGCTCTCCTTGCCAACATGTCTGCTTTCTACGCTGTCTACCACGGTCCTAAGGGTCTTAAGACCATTGCTCAGGACGTCTGGAGCAAGACCCGTCTTGCCCAGAACCTCATCCTCGAGAAGGGCGAGTTCAAGCTCCACACCGACGGTGTTCGTGAGGATGGTTCCGTTCTCTTCGACACTGTGACCCTTAAGGGTTCTCCTGAGGCTGTTGCCAAGGCCCATGAGAAGGCTGCTTCTCAGAGCATCAACCTTCGACGCGTTGCTGACGACAAGGTCGGTTTCTCCCTACACGAGGGTGTTACTCTGGAGAGCCTTGGCAACCTTGTCAAGTCCTTTGGCGTCTCTGAGGCCGATTTCAGCGCCGCTCTCGAGTCCAGCCAGGGCAAGGTCCTCGACGACCAGATCCCCGCTGCCCTCCAGCGAAAGACCGGTTACCTTGAGCAGCCTGTCTTCAACCAGTACCACACCGAGACCGAGCTCCTGCGATACATCTACCACCTCCAGTCCAAGGATGTTTCGCTCGTCCACTCCATGATTCCTCTGGGCTCTTGCACCATGAAGCTCAACGCCACCACCGAGATGCTTCCCGTCTCCGACCCTGGTATCAACAACATCCACCCCTTCGCTCCCGTTGAGCAGGCTTCCGGATACCAGGCTCTGATCAGCTCTCTCGCCAAGAACTTGTCCGAGATCACTGGCATGGACGCCACCACTCTCCAGCCCAACTCTGGTGCCCAGGGTGAGTTTGCTGGTCTCCGCTGCATCAAGGCCTACCACGAGGCTCGCTCAGGAGAGAAGCGCAAGGTCTGCCTTATCCCTGTGTCCGCTCACGGTACCAACCCTGCCTCCGCTGCCATGGCTGGCATGAAGGTCGTCACCATCAAGTGCGACAGCAAGACCGGTAACCTGGACATTGAGGATCTCAAGGCCAAGTGTGCTAAGCACAAGGATGAGCTTGCTGCCATTATGGTCACCTACCCCTCCACCTTTGGTGTCTTCGAGCCTGAGGTTAAGCAGGTCTGCGACCTCGTCCACGAGGCCGGTGGTCTCGTCTACATGGACGGTGCCAACATGAACGCCCAGATTGGTCTCTGCAGCCCTGGTGACATTGGTGCTGACGTCTGCCATCTGAACCTTCACAAGACCTTCTGTATTCCCCACGGTGGTGGTGGTCCTGGTGTTGGTCCTATCGCCGTCAAGAAGCACCTTGCTCCTTACCTCCCTGGCCACCCTGAGATCGATCCTCAGCGAGTTGGTGCCGAGCGTGATAGCACTGCTGTTGCTCCCATCAGCGCCGCTCCTTGGGGTAGCGCCTCTATTCTCCCCATCAGCCACACCTACATTCTCATGATGGGTGGTGACGGCCTTACCAGGCAGACTGGTACTGCTCTCCTCAACGCCAACTACATCATGTCCCGTCTCCTGCCTTACTACAACGTCGTCTACACCAACGACAACGGCCGATGTGCCCACGAGTTCATCCTGGACGTCCGACCCTTCAAGACCAGCGCCGGTATTGAGGTTGCCGATATTTCCAAGCGACTGGCAGATTACGGTTTCCACTCTCCTACCATGAGTTTCCCTGTCTCTGGAACCCTCATGATCGAGCCCACCGAGTCTGAGTCCCGTGCTGAGCTGGATCGCTTCTGCGATGCTCTCATCCAGATTCGCCAGGAGATCGCCGACATCGAGTCTGGCAAGATTCCCCGCAAGAACAACCTCCTCACCAACGCACCCCACCCTCAGGAGGACCTCGTCTCCTCCGAGTGGGACCGCCCTTACAGCCGTGAGGAGGCTGCCTATCCTCTTCCCTGGCTGAGGGAGAAGAAGATGTGGCCCTCCGTGGCTCGTGTTGACGATGCCTACGGTGACTCCAACCTGTTCTGCACATGCCCTCCTGTTGAGGGATCAGAGAATCTGTAGATAAAAAGGAAGTAATGGTTAAAACGATAGATGGTGGATGGGTTCATATAGTTTGAGCGTCTGATTTCTTGTCTTGAGCGGGGGAAAAAGATATCATATTCAACCATGATGGTTCCCAACTTCTTTGCATTTGGAATGGTTTGTTAGAAGGCTATTCAACCAAGGCGAACTAATCTCTGTATTGGCGGAGTTTGTGCGAGATATGATGGATGGAATGGATTTACTAGAATAAAAGTTCTAAACCTACCTAGATCAAGAATTTATGAGTTTCAATACCTTGAAGAAAAAGATTTGACCTTTGCAAGTGAATAGCGCGATTGACGATGTGTTCTGGATAAATGTTTCTTGCTCTGCAACTAAGACACTCTGTATTGTGCGACTTGAGGCGAAAAAAGTTCACAAAACTATGCTGATGGAGTTCTTAATTGAAGAAAATACCGTGATATCAATTTTGCTTTTTAAATCACCAATTATTTTAACTTGAACTACACAAAACATCGCTTTACTGTTCCTCGAGGTGCTTAGCGTAAGCAGCCTCATCCATCAACGCATCCAGGGCAGACACGTCCTCGGCCTCAACCTTGATAAGCCAGCCGTCACCCTCAGGATCCTTTCCAAGATCAGCAGGCGTCTCGACGATGGGATCATTGACCTCCACGACAGAGCCCGACACAGGAGAGTTAATGTCAGAGGCGGACTTGACAGACTCGACGCTGCCAAAGGACTCGCCCTCAGCTGCCTCGTCGCCCTTAGCAGGGAGCTCAACGTAGACAACGTCGCCAAGGGCCTCGGCGGCGTAGTTGGAGATACCAATTGTGCCTTGAAAAGTCAATTGAGGGTTCAATTCTCATTTTTGATGAGCAAAACTTACAGGTCTTGCCGTCGGAAGCTACCTCAACCCACTCGTGACTCTCGGTGTACTTTTTTGCGAGGACTGAAGACGTGTTAGAACTTGATTGAGCACATGCGAAAACAACAGGTTTTAGACTCACGGTTCACGGAGGCCGAAAAGCATCGTCGGGGAGCAATGCTGTTGACTTGGCAGGTAAAAGCAGCCTTGGGAGCTCGCAGAGCAGAGGATCTGACCCTAGAGGCAGAAGCCCAAGCTTGACGAGCAAAGAGACCAGACATTGTGAGTGAGAGTATGAGGATGGACGTATGAGTGGTTGTGAGAGTTGAATTGGGTAATGAGGAGTAAGTCGTAATGTGATGATTCTAACTTGGCTGGCCTTGTCCCCATTTACGCTCTATCTATCTTAGCAGAGTTTCCCTTTCCCCCCGTCTTCGGCGAGCCTCCGGTAGATGTACCTCGGAGTCACTGTCCGGCCCCAGCAAGAAAAAGGCGTTTTCGTACCGTCATCAGAGTTGGAGATGGGCTCCGCAGGATTGAGATGAGCAGGGGACGATCAGGCCATTAGCGGTACTTCTGTATCCCCACGTACTGAAGTAGATGTACTTGTTATCTTGCCAAGAAGAACTCATGATGGGCTAATGTAGTGGGTATTGCCACTCCTAGCCGCCTGTGATAAGTAACCTGTACTCTCATGGTTCACTGAGTCACGTACCGCGCACGCTCGCATGGACCCCAGATTACAAGGGAAAGCGCTCTGGCCCTGAATTTTTTGGGTATGCGGGGAAGCTTTGAGTTCGAATTTCCGAGGCGATTGAACATTACGGAATTTGATCACGGAAAATGAAGTGCAGTGGAACTTCAATCATGTAGTTTTGCCTCAATTGAGTGGAGAGTAACTCGGTGAAAGATTGACATGTCCACTCAATTACTTGTCATTAGGCAGATGTATCGTGAGGACAGCTCGTGTTGATACCTAGCTTAGAACATCATGAGAGTGGGAGGACAAGACGCTTTCCATGAAGATCATGCAATAATTATCGTAATTTCATGTCAATTCAGCTACTATGACTGTAATATTTTCCAAACGCCAAAATCACTTGCTATTTACTTGTTCATCTAAATCTAACCCATCATGACTTGATCCAAGGCTGGGGGAATCCTCCAACCCACTCAGCAACCTCATCTCGGAGCGCGGCAATCTCCTTGACGTTAGATCCATCACCTAAGAACTCCAAAAAGTTCTTGACGGTTCCGGGGTTCTTTGCGCCCTTGGCCTCGGCAGCCGCGCGCGCATCCTTATCAACCGCGAGAGTGATCTTCACACCGCGATCCACAATATCCGCTACTCGCTTGAAGTCCTCGCCGTTGAAGCCCCGCGTCGTCATGGCGGGTGTGCCGAGACGAAGACCGCCGGGCTTGAGAGCGGAGCGGTCGCCGGGGACGGTGTTCTTGTTGCTAGCGACGCCGACGAGCTCGAGAACGCGCTCGACACGTGCGCCGTCAACGCCCTTGGGCTTGAGGTCAACGAGAACCAGGTGGTTATCGGTACCGCCAGATACGAGCTTGTAGCCCAGACCATCGGAGAGCTGCTTGGCCAGAGCCTGGGAGTTGCTGAGGACCTTCTCCTGGTAGTCTTTGAACTCAGGAGTCTGAGCTTGGCGGAGGGCAACGGCGAGGGCGGTGATGGTGTGGTTGTGAGGACCGCCCTGGTGACCGGGGAAGACGGAGGCGTTGATGGGGCCCTCGAGGTCGTACATGATCTGCTTGCCCTTCTTATCGGTGCTTCGCACGCCCTTGCGGTAGAAGATCATGGCGCCGCGAGGTCCACGGAGGGACTTGTGGGTGGTGGTTGTGACGATATCGGAGTCCTCAAAGGGAGTTCCAACAACACCAGCAGCGACAAGGCCAGAAACGTGAGCCATGTCGGAGAGGAGGTATGCGCCGGCCTCAGTGGCGATGGCACGCATGCGCTCATAGTCGATGAGGCGGGAGTAGGCAGAGGTACCAGCGACGATGACCTTGGGACGGTACAGCAGGGCGTTCTCGCGGAGCTTGTCGTAGTCGATCAGGCCAGTCTCCTCGTTCAGTCGGTAGGGGAAGGTCTCATAGTACTTGGAGACCATGGAGATCTTCTTGTTGGGGATCTGGTAGCCGTGGGAGAGATGGCCTCCGTGGGGGAGGTCAAGACCCATGATGCGGTCATGGGTGTTGAGGATGGCCGAGTAGGCGTAGAGGTTGGCGGGAGACCCAGAGAGGGCTTGGAGGTGTCAGTAACTGTGTTCAATAATGAGTATTATCATTGGGACTTACGCTGAACGTTGACACCCCACTTCTCAGGGTCAAGACGGAAGGTCTCGAGAGCTCTGCTTTGGCAGAGACGCTCGGCCTCATCGATGTGCTCATTTCCACCGTAGTATCGCGCTCCGGGGTAACCCTCCGAGTACTTGTTTTGCATAACACTGCCTAGAGCATCGAGAACTGATCGCGAAGTGAAGTTTTCGGAGGGAATGAGGTTGATGAAGTGGTTCTGACGCTTCTCTTCCTGCAATGGGGTCAGACTAGGTATCAATTGGTGTTTATGAGAGTATGACTTACGCGCTTCAGAATGGCGTGAATCTCAGGGTCGCCATTCTCGAGGCTGGCACCGAGGAGCTATAGGAATTAATTACTGTCAAGATATGAAGTCAATGGGGGTTGTTCTTACATCTGTCTGAGAGGCAAAGGTTCTGGTGGTAACGCGGCTGGCCAGAGATGGCTTGCTGCGAAGGCATTGCTGCCTCAGAACTCTCATGTTCATCATGATGAATGTGAGGCGGGGTATCTCTTTGTCGAACTGAAAGAAAAGTGAAGTAAAAGAAAAAGAAAACGAATAACACTACAAGTTCCGCGAGCAATAGGTTCAAGCTAGAGCAGCCCAAGATCTAATAAGAGAGTCCGAGCAAAGGGTCTTGTTCGCCGTACTTCGGCTCATGAGTTCCAGATGACCGGAGCATCAAGATTGAGGATTAGGTACGTACCTCTCTTCCAACGTCACCGAGTCGAACTATCAAGATCACCGAGTCAAACTTATCAGCCAGATCTGAGGCCGGGATCCACTTTACCCCTCGGAGGATGGTCATGGAGGGCCGGAAGAGAGTTACCTGAGGGTACTTTGCTAGACCCCTCGGATATTATCCATGCGCCCTACGTGCGCCCTAGAACCATCTTTAGAAGGACGCTACTGTAGTTAACTCGGTGAAGCTGTAACTCGGTGAACAGGAAACAAAACAGGTGTAGGGTAAACTAGTTATGTAACCTTTCACATGGAGTCTAGAAGGATTCTCTTATCCCTTGTGTCACTGAGTCCAGTTCCGTTCCCCCACAACAAAACAACTCCACTATACTCCGCTCCACGGTACTCGCTTATTCCGGAGCCTCCATCCGATTTACGGCCACTTGCCCAATATCCTGCTCCTTTAACCGCGCTCTGTTATTTTCGTTTATTCTGAGCCATCGCTTGCTTGTCACCGAGTTCTGGTGCCCACAGCGGCCGGCCGCGTGGCAAAAACCAGCCCAGTGGAGGTCCACACTGCACAATGTCACCAAACCCAACCACAAACCCCTCAGGCATGCGTCCCATGCCCATAATCCGGAGTAGGACGGGCTGCTTTACCTGTAGGAAGCGCAAAAAGAAGTGTGACGAGAGGTACCACACACTTGATCTCCAAAAGTGATTGTCATGTGTTAACTCGTGTGAATGTAGTAAACCAATCTGCAGTGGTTGCAAACGCAATAAGCTCGACTGTATCTGGCCTGAGCCCACTGATAAATCCTCAACTGCATCTCAGCCTTCTGCTAGCAACGCCAAGGGTGTTCCTCGGTCATCACGGCCCTCGTTTGGTGCTGCTTCGACGAGTTCTCAGCAGAGTATCTCTTCACAACGTCGGACTGCCAGCCAAGACCTAGACTCGGTCTTCGACCCGGCGTTACCGGAGCCGGAGCCGGAAGGAGACCCGACGACTGTCACTGAGCACCCCGACCTACCCCAGGATGGCCCCAGCTCTCCTATTCATGGGGACACCCACATGGTCGATGCTGATGATGATGCTAACGACGAGGTTGAGGTCGATGATGACCTTGGTCAGCCTTCCCCTTCACCGTCGGCCTCATCGTCCGACTCATCAACTGCCATTACAACCTATGATCCAGATACTGCCCATGCTCTCACCCTCGCTGTGCCGTCGGTCCCTGAGGGAGGTCTCCCGTTGAACGGGACCATCACCATGCCAATGTCGATGCTACCAGAGCAGGGACATCAGTCATATGAGCTACTTAGTTACTACCTGGCACGAACTGCCAATAGCATGGGCAACGGCTCCACAGATGTGAATCCCTTCATCGCCAAGCTCATCCCCTTGGCATTCTCCAAACCTCTAGTGTTGCAACTCATCCTCGCCCAAAGCGCTGCACATCGTCAGGCGTCGGCGGAGCGACATCCAAGTGATGAGATTGCCCAGAGGTACTACACCGACTCGCTGCGTATGTTTAGGAACGTTGTTGATGAATATGTTTCTGGTAACGCCGAGAATACGCTTGTCTTGACCGTCGGGAGTCTCATCATGTGTTTGACTGAGGTCCGCATCGCCCATTGCCTATCGTGATCCATTAACTAACGTGTTCTAGGTCGCTAAAGGAGATATCCACGGCACCATTTTTGATCATCTAACAGCGTCAAAGTCACTAGTAAGCACGTTGCTCACAGGGGCGCAGAATCAGGTATACGATGACTTGCCTGATTTCCTCATCGAATACTATATGCACATAGCAGCTACCAGTATGATCTCGATTGATCCTCAGTATAACTCACAATCATTACTCAGTCCGGACATCGAGGTCCGGGCAAGGAACCTGGTCGCGAAGAAGTACGTCGGCCAGCTTTGTGGGTGCTGGCTTGAACTACTCATTCTCATATCTCAGATCTTCCATCTGGGTCAGATCATGTCGTCGCCGACTGCTGATGGACAGATCACGCCAAGTCCCGATAACATTGTCAACTTTGCCTTTCTCCAGTCCCAAGTCATGGGGTTCTTCCCTGACCCTTCCGTCAGCCCCTATACACGTCTCGCCGGACTTGTCTGGAAACAGGCTGCCCTTCTCTATCTTTGGACAGTCCTCGGCAAACCCCATCAACAACCCGACGGCAGTTTCCAAAAAGCTCTGGTAGAGTCCGCTGTCGCTGAGGCAGTCACATTACTCGACCAGTTCCCAGCTACAGTGAGGATAAACACAAGCCTCTGCTGGCCTCTCGCTGTCATTGGGTGTAGCACATCTGATGCGTCAGTACAGCAAGTTTTGCGGACGCGGTTGCAAACGATGCTTGGCACTATTGGCTTGGGAAATATGAGGCAGACTCTGGTACTGCTAGAACATATATGGGAGCAGCCACCGGAGCAGGTCAGTCCGTGGACGCTGTGTAGGGCGATGCGTGAGCGTCAGATCTGGATATCTTTTGCGTGAAAGGACACTGTTATTCTTAGATACCCGCCTCGTTTTATAAAGATAGAGTCCTCGGGGCACATGCAATACAGCTCACTGCGTTCTCAATGGCCTAGGCCCTATGTCGGCATAACAAATCGAGGGCACGATTACTAATGGCTACTTTGCCGGCATTGAAGCAAGCCTGTTGCATTGATGGTTGAGGCCAATGTCTTCGTGTCACTGCAGTACTTTTTCAGCATCTATGGCTTTGTGTAGGTCACCTATTTACTTTGTATTGATGTTGTTATAAACAATTCCGCTATCATCTATAGAAGAAACTCCCAGATCTTGGCAGACACAAGAACTCCATCATGCGTCGCTCGAGCTCTCGTTATACCCTCCTCATACATCTCCTTGGAGAAGATCTGCTGTGCATATCTCGACTCCATAATCTCCTCCATAATGAAATCATCAAACTCGGGGTGAGCCTGGAACGATATGATACGACCTGGCTTGTAAAGGCCCTGCACCTCGCACCTCGAGCTGCTGCCCAGACTGATCAACCCCTCAGGGACCTCTAAGACTGCATCTCGGTGCATTTGATGAAGCCCCTAGGATGATTGTTAGATAAGGTCCATGCCTGATCTCGGTTGATACTTACAAGGGATGGGACGCCCAAGAGCTTCTGGCCCGTCTCGTTAAGGTTGATTCTATCGACACAAATCTCCCAACCACCTGGGCTTACCCCGACCTTGGCACCAAGTGCTCTAGCAATAATCTGGTGACCGAAGCAGATACCGACGACAGGCTTTTGTGTCGTATCATAAATCTGCTTAACACACTCGACGAGCTTCAAAATCCAAGGATCGTCTTCAAAAGATGTCCACTCTACACCATCGTTAGCTTTTGTAAGAAAGAGATTAAGTTACGCACTGCTTCCAGTCAAGAGAAAGCCATCAACATCCTCAGCCTTTGGATATTCTTGAGCGGTAACAACATCCCATTTACTAAGCTCGAGGCTGACATCACTCCCCTTTGAACCTAATGCTTCATCTTTCAAGCCCTTTTTAAGGAGATCATGAAAAATATCTCCATATGAGCCTCGTTTTTCGTTGACGGAAGGAAAAGGCGTATCGCACTCTAAAACAGCAAGTCGGTATGTGCGCGTCATGTTGGCTGGATGATCTGATAATATTCAAAGAAAGATGTCTTTGAGAAATATCCCTGACATACCCCGGACTTTATTTAATCTTCGAGATTACCCACCGAGTTGAACCTCATGACCATATAGGTCCCCTCCTTTGGTTAGTAACTGAATCGGCGGAAAGTAAGCTTATTGGGCTATAATTACTCGTTTCGGTCCGCGCTTTACCGCGCCTCCACATGAGCTTGACCACGTAGTTTTGGGCCTGCGACACGTTATCGCGGAGAAAGTTGCGTAAGATAAGAGCTTACAGCTTATCTCACTGACCAAAAATTGACTAGGACTCCTGATGCTATCTTATGGATATATGAATAAATGAATGATCGTTGGCTATATTGTGAATTTGTGATGTGTTTGATTTGAGGTAATAACTCCTCACTCGCTAATAGGCATGTTTTACAAATGAAAATAACTCCGCCGTAGTAGAACAATTAGAATTGTCTGCATAAATTAATTCAAGTCAACCCGAATCCCTAATGATCCTTACTGTCTTTATATTGTGATAGTTGTACCAGTGTCATATTATAAAGTGCTATCTATAGCAAGTGATCCGATAAAGAAGTAAATAAACCATTCAGATATATGCTTCTAGTAGAGTTAACTAAAAGGTTTATCAGACAGTAAGTTTTAGTAAGTTAACCGCTAAATATCTTAAAGGTATGTTATATCACTGAAGTCTTTTGAGATGTGAGTTTCTATTTCATATATATATATACCACAGTGACCTTTAATATATCAAGACGCTAGTACAGGTCTTATATTTTTTACTCGTTTATTTATCAAATGTCCCAATAGGAAAATAGCTTTAAACTTAATGAGAGCGTATAAGAGGCGATTTAGTGTGTAAAAGCAAGTATGTTCACTGTTATTTTAGATTAAATTAGCTCTGAGCTCTTAAAAACAGTAACAAAGAGCCAAAACGTCCATTTAGAATCAGTAGTGCAAGGCTTGTCTATCAACTAGCTCTCTTAGATATTTGATGCAGTGCTAGCTTTGACCTTCCCTTAGCTGGACTATAAAAGCTTCCAACCCATCATTCTGGGCCCAAATTTCAAGTTTGGTTAGAACTCAACGTTAAGCCTTAATTACATGTATTTACTGGTTCAGATAGTGTAACTGCGACTGTCTTAACACGTAAGGTATCCTCTGCAATATTGACTCGAAGTTCTAATCTCGCAGGCCTCAGAGAAATAAGAAAATCCTTTACCTGGTTAAGGCAGTATAATAACTTTAGAAACTCATCTTTCATATTTTCAAGTTCCCTTATTGCGTCTTTTTAATCTTTCGCAATACGAGATCCTTCCTTAAAAGCACTTATGAGCCGAGTTATTATGAGGACGTTTTCTCCGTTGCTCAGGCTCATTGCCGTAAGCTTGGTAGTGAATGTCAGCTAGCATAAACTGGAAGAGAGTCGCAGAATAAGTCCTCGAAAATTCTACAATCTCGTGATCATCCTGTCCAAGCTCTGACCACGCAGTTTTCAAATGGCAATCCACTGCACTATCATAAAAAATCTTCCCTCGTGTCATAACCAGCCTCCTTATTCAGGAACAAGACGTTTGAACAAGCAAAAAAGAGCGGATGTCTCGGGTAAGAAAATGAGGCTAGTTAGCATGAACCACGGTAGCCCCCAATGAAACAAGCTTCCCAAGCAACGCCGGGATAATCGATGCACGACACATGCGGAATCGGGCTTTCACAGGCTGATTCGCATGAATAAATGTGGGTGGTATCTGACAAATGGATATTTAGTTCCTTGGATGCAACTCTTTAACCGAGGCTTGAATCGACATGGGGATATTGAATCGCAAAGAACCAATAGAATCTCTGTCGCGAGCAAAAAGCTCCTCGGTTCTTGGATCAATTCCAGGCACCGCCGTTTATTAGTGTCACAAAATGCTAAAGTTCCTTGAATTGAGTGCTAACTAGCCCGAAACAAGCAGGGATGATGCTGAAGAGGAGGGCTGGTAAAACAAACTAAGCTATTAAACGAGGGGCCTGTACACGTAGACGTCATAGAGGAGGACAGCTCAGTCAGTCAATCACAGTGAATGGGCTTGATGATAGGTGCATTAGCTTTCAGTTTGACTCGTAGGGTTGCAGCTAAATATTGCTTTTATCCAAGATCAGCGATAAGACAGGTCAGGTCCCAGGGATTAAGGTAGTTGATTGCGCGTGAGCGGGGAAAAGAAAGCTCAAGCGATCGGTGATGACGGACTCTTTGTAGATATTGATGGTGTTATGACGTCCAAAAGCTCTCATTTACAGTTCATTTTTAATCCCCAGCCTCCCGTTCTTGTCAGAATTTGGGTTTGTTTAATCGCGCATGAACTGGTGTTAGACAGTTATATTACCTGTGATTCCCTCGTCTCACAACAGAATTGTCCAATTTGCGCCGAGGTTTCACTCTGTCTCTCTCGTTCTGTCTCACCTCAACCCAATCAGTAAAGACAAGCATCCAATGGCTCCAGTCAGCTCCCCACAAGATCTAGGCTTGGGTCAGATCCTCGCCAGAGCCCTCTCTTCGGCTACACTCTCTCAAGCTCCGACCTTGGTGGCCCGACAAAACACAGAGACTGTTACAGTCACCTCATCCAGCGATGACGACGGCGGCGGCGGCGTAAGATTGAGCGGCGGTGCCATTGCTGGTATCGTCATCGGTTCCATCGTTGGCTTTCTTCTCCTCATGTGGGTTGTTCGCTCATGTCTCAACCTCGGCGCACCGCCTCAAGAACGAGAGAAGTGGTATCACTACAAAGAGGATAAACCCCGACGACACTCGCACAATCACCGCTCTAGGAGCAGACGATCGCACCGATCCAGCGTGTCGGTTCCCCCTCCCATCGTTGTCAGAGACTCGAGGTCTCGCAGCCATCGCCGCGGACGATCCCCGGGATACTACGGATCTGATCGCGGTACACGATACTATGTCTAAGTGCCTTCCTTATGCGACTGGAAAAACAACGACAACGAGCATCTGCAATGAACAAGGAGCCTGAGCTATATTACGGTTATGAACTTGGATATATCGCATCAATTCAATTGCAATTGGTCGACCATCGGACAGGAGTTACGGCGTATGGGTATAATTGGCACGTCACTTTAACATCATGACTTATGAGATGAACCACGTTACGACACAGGAGGAATGATGCACGACATGACTGAGATTTAATTCAGCTGTTGATACCATTTCATTTCTTATTAAATACACTATCATTTGACTATTTCCCGCCAAAAGATCTTCTTTATACTCCCGTTGACTCTTTTTGCATGCATTTAGACTCAGGTTTATGCTTAATTTTCTCAAGCTTCTATTAACTCCTGAGTGGACTCATGTGATTCGCGAAACTTGGCCAAAACATGTATTAATCTTCATCATTCGCCTACCCCAAGCGCTTTACATGCCTTGGAAACGAATGCGACGGCGAAGACTGGTGCTTGGATGGCGCCGCCTCTGTGTAGCACTCGGTTGAAGCCGCGCCATCAAGTCCGAGCAAGATAGTTGACAGTTGACAGCTCGATCGTGGCGTCAAGGGTCTGAGACATGGCATTTTATTAGTTTCATTTGGATCTCTCATCCCAACACATCCGCCCAGTCTCATAAGCCATTTTCAATGCAATGTAATAACCTTGTACTCAAGCTTCTCAGACTCCAACTCCCCGTACATGATACCATAAACATAAGCGTCCCCAACCAAAGTCAAGTCATTTTCCGAATCTTCTGATATTTGACGAAACACATGCGGGACTTCAGCTCCCTGCAAAATGCCCACTTGGTCGCCGACCTGAGCAGTGCGAGGCGCAAGACCGAGATGTCCTCTTTCTGTTCGGAAAAGGCATCTGTTTTCTGATGCAGATCCCCAGTCAAGACGTATAGATGAAGTTGAAGTCTGGCCCTTTTGATGTCGACCTGTGTATCCCATTTCTCGCCTTTTGAATCGAAATTCCGCGTTGATTTGTTGCTCTGTTTGGTATAAATATCTGTAAGGTTGTAGTAATGTCGAAACTAATTCTGGGGCATTATGTATCCCTATCAACGACAAAGCTTCTGAAAGGCTGATTTCAGGATCTTGAAGTAGCTCTTTTGCCAAGACTGGGTCTTTCTTCGCAATATTCAACCACAGCATAGAGTATAGCATCTCTTCAAACTGACTGAAGAAGTCATATCCAGTTTCATCGTAAAGTCCCGCTTGGTCGGCTGTCAGAGTTCTGGTGAGAACCCTGATAATATTATCGTTGTTTGGTGTCTTTATATGAAAAGGGTTGAGGACGAGGTTTAGAATTTCAATCATCTGAGGGTATCCTTCGTAGTCTTCCCAGTGCGCTGTGGTGAGAGCCGTTATAGTGTCAAAATGATGGTACGGAGAAGAGAGGGTATATGGTGAACTGATATCGTAGCTGATGTTGAGTTCTCCATGAATTGCAGTTTTGAACATATCGGTCCATGATCTTCGGAGAAGCCTCCAAGGGACAGCCTGGGTATAGTCAGGGACCCAGGATGGTAGTCCCTGAATGTTATACTCGTTCCTATCCCCAATGCTTCCGAGTCCTTTCCAGTGTGGCAAATCGAGTAAGCAATGTGCTGCGGCCGTTGAGAAGACCTCCTGAACACTCTTCGAATAGTCGGCCACTATGGATCCAATACGATCATTATTTGTGTCTACAACCGTAGTCAGTTAAGTTTATCACATCTTTCAATAACAACAGCGGCAGATATTACCAGATATGGCCAAAAGCCCATATACCTTGTCCCTAGGGTCTGTGGCATGCCGTTCACGGTGATAGCTTGCTTCAAAACCGATGGAAACCGGATCCACGTTTCCATCGCCATCTTTGAGTTTTGCCATCAAGTCGTAAATGAAGTTTGTCAGCCATGTGTGTCCCGCAGTGGCTTTGATATCTTCGTAAATACTGCAGAAGACGTAACAAGTGTGTGCGACGCTGCTACCTGCGAGGATAACATCCAAGGATGCAGATATGCGTCCGCAGATGAAGCGCATGTTGCGAGCCAGCCACATCTCTTGAAGTGTCCATGTTCGGCCGAACCAGGCATACTCGCTGAAGAAACGAGCGATACCGACCATATCTAAGTCTGTGAAGTGACATGCAGTGAAGGCATCATCTATTATTCTTACAAAATCATCTGAGAGGAGATCCTGGCGACTGACATATACCCGCTCCATGTTGGCTACTGCTTCTCGAGTGTAGGCTTCTTCGTGGCCCAGCCAGACGACGACCTCCTCGGCGTCCTTATAGATACGCGCCATCTGAGAAACTTGAATGTTTCGTTCTTCTATGTCTTCTTGATTGATACAAAGCGCATCGATCCAGATTGGTCCAAGCGTGCCAGATTGGCGGAGTGCTATCAACGCATTGTGTAAGTTTCTTCTGATAGGCATCTCAAGCCCGTCAATAAGCACACTTTCAGTCGGTTTCGTCCAGATCTCGCTCGTTCCGTCTCCATCAGGCCCGCTCCAAGTATATGATAGACATCTATACACAGGATTGTCGTCGAGCTTGACAATGTGTAACTTGGTTGATACCGCGATCCCATCATCGGGAATGATTGTGAGAAGCCGGATCTGACCGGGCGGTAGCAGGGAATTATATTCGTACTTCATTGCGAGGACAGTTATGTTAGAGCAGTCGTGCCCCACAAATGAGCGATTATCTCGCGCTCTACGATGGGGCAGTATTTGCATCGACAGGGTTCTCCTCTGGAACACTGCCAGCGGCGGCGTTTATTGGCTACAAACTTATAAGGACGAATGATAATGATTAGCTTCTATGCTTTCAGACTTTACAAAGCTAGAGGGCCCAACAAATGTCCGGACTCCCTCTGGCAAGATTCAATCAATATCGTCAATCACAGTATCATGGTAAAGCATAATTTCATTAAATATATGCCACAAGACTCTTCAAAGTTTATGAGACTACTCAAGTTTCTAATATCATCATAAAGATATAATAAAAGTTATGGCATAGTTATGGCATAGAAGAGCTATGCCTCTACTCTGGACTTTTCTTGAGCGCCAGGCAAGCTTGACCTTTGCAGTAGCAAACTTCTTTGCATATGAAGCACAACTAAACACTGTCGTTTACGAAGCTTTTCTGGTAGTATACAGATGGTATTTGATCTAACTAATAAATAACAGCTAATGTCCGCTTTCAACTTATATACATCGTCTAGACAGCTGATTTAGCTTTGATGATTCTTCATATCCTCTTCAAGGTTAGAAGTGCAGGTAGTCTCAGCCATGGATGCACCCTCCAGAGTGGCACCGTCCATGTTGATTTCGATAATAGGACCCTTGTAGTGCTTTCTTCCGTCAATGATCCAAGTACCAACAGCAATGAGGAGAATAACTCCAAATGCAGCAATGCAGTAGTTCATGTTGGTAGGTGTGACAGGAAGCTCAGGTGGGAATACGAAGAGGACAGTGGTGAGAATCGCCCAAGCAATGCCAACTAAACTGCAGATCCATCGAACAGGAGTGCTGAGCTTGAAAGGTCGGTCTTCGGGGAGTCTGTTTCCGCCGCGGAGAAGATGGATGGCTGGGGGAATCGCATACGTGACGCCTTTGATATGTGTTAGTTGACTGTACAAGAAGTTGGAATTCGAAATAACATACCAAGAGCAACGACCGAAGCCGCAGTGATAGCGTTGAAAGCACTGGAGCTTCCCAGAAGAATCAAGCCAAAGACGATAACCCAGGCAGTGGTCCAAAGGAGAGCGTTCAAGGGGACCTCAAGAGTCGGGTGGACTTTAGCCCAAACACTGCTGAAGGGCAAGCCACGGTCACGGCTGAAAGAGTAGGTCATACGAGCGCTAGTGGTCATGATAGCAGTGGCAGTAAAGACCATGCAGACGATGGAGAAGACGATGAGGCAGATACTTCCGGCCTTGCTGTTGGTCGCATCGAAGTACATCTGCAGAAGAGCGCCGGAAGGAGATTCTATGACGACCTGGACATCCTTGAGAACGAACAGGAGACAAGACAGAAAGATAAAACCAGAAGCCATGCCGATGAGAATGCACCAGATCATGATTCTAGGTCCTTCCACGCGGGCGTTGGGAATTTCTTCAATCATATGAGCTGCAGCATCGAATCCGGTAAGAGCAAAGGCACCCTGGAGAAGACCAAGCATCCAAGAAAGACCATCAGGCCAGCCGACCTCGTTGATAAACTTTCCGTAGACGAAGGCGCCGCTCTGGTAATCGGGAGCCGCACAGGCCAAGACGGTGATACTGATGATGATGAAACCAGAGATACTCCATAGGAAGGCGGCCTTGTTGAAAAGAGGGAGCAGTCGGGTAGCAAAGGCGTTGATAACCAAGGCAATGAGGGTAAAGGCAAGGTAGATGAGGAATTGATGCCACGACTTGGCCTCGTAGGTCGGATGCATGAATGTGATCGAGTCCATGACGAAGGTACTGCCCAGAAGAGGAGCTGTTGCGGTCAACACCACGTAGCCAGCAGCATTGATCCATCCTGTAACGTAGCTAATGCCCCTTGACCAGCGTGGCCAGGCGAGAAGGGCAGCCCAATGGTACTGTCCACCTGCGGTTGGGTAGGCAGACAACATCTCAGCCAAAGGAGCCGCAAGACAAAGATTGCAGATACCAGCAACCATCAAGCCCCAGATGACAGAGCTAGGTCCACCAGAGGGGAGTGCAAGACTGATCGAAGCCGACAGAGCCGTCCATGTGTTGAGAATAGCAAAGGCCAAACCAAGCAGGGAGACCTTTGAAAAGTTTCGTTGAAGCTCCTGCTTGTGACCAAGCTGCTCCAGAGCGGCCGAGTCATCGATATGGACATTTCTTTCCCGTGGGGTCTGTTGGCTCTCCATGTTGGCGACTAGTGTAACGGGTGAAGAATATCAAAGTGAGGTCAAGTTTTTTCCAGAGCCTGGGGAAACAAGGTATTTAAAAAATCAAGTCAGTCAGCCATTGACGGAGGATCACTCCCATTGTTGGGTTAGACTGTAATACTGGTACTATCTAGCTCCCTAGTGCTGGCGATCCAAACCATGCATACATATCTCTGAAGCAAGTACCGGTGCCCTAGCGTACTGACGACGTACTGTAGTAATTGTGGTTGCGTAACAAGCGTTTCCCCCATGTCACACACACCTCGGAATCAAAAGCGGCGCACTATGACGCTCCACATTCACCCCGTAACCGATTAAACAGAATGACGTTGTGGGGTTTTTTTGCCCCGGGCCGGGGGAGGGCCTATCTGCTTTTGTTCTAGAATTGTTTTGAGTGCATGGTAACCTTGCATGTTGGCGATTGAACTGTTTGGGTATGCTTACTGCAGCTCGTGCAGCGGTGGATTCTAGCCGCGTTCTAGATATCTTTGATAGCATGCATGGTTCAGCTCGTGTCTTGTCGTGATCAGGTGAGGTCGATTGATATCTCAACACTGATGGTATTACAGTGATATCTCCTGTTTCAAAGCCCAGCATTAAACGATAGCAATTACATGTCCCTCTGCCTCTCGATAAAGCCGTTCAAGGGTCCATGCCACATGCGATTTATTTCGGAGCCGACGGCTGCTTGTACCTATGCTCCGGAATCAGCGGGCTTTAGTGCCAAACACCTTTGCTTGCAGCTAAGACTGGCAATAATTTCGCCCCTAAATTGGGTTGAAACATGACTAGCCACAGTTGTTGTGGTCAGATTGAAATGTCTCTAGGCAGACGGTTTCTCGACGTGGTATTCGGCTACGCGGCTACGGACCGCGATAGCTTTCTACAAATGGCTTCCCTGAGATTAAAATCAGGAGACATCAAAGAAATAACTCTAACCGGGTTTCATGGCGAGAGATGGCGAGAGCTGGCCTATCTACTATCTTTCAGCCCAACTCTTGACGTCCAACCACAGTGGAGTAAATCCTATCGAACCACGAGCTTGGCTGACATGTCTTGAGCTGTGACTTTCCGATATTGTTCATGAATAAGTCAGATATCAATTTGCGGCTCTTTGAACTTATACTGGTCCGTGCCAACTCCCAAAAGCCCCGCCAATTGATCCGTCTTAACCGAGTGACAGAGCATCTCCCGGTCGAACCGGCTTCTACAACAAATTTATTCGACATTTATCTCTCTTTATCAGTGGATTTCTTACTTAAACGACCGGCATCGACCGGCTTTTATCGACGGGGCTCCCGTGCCATGTGGGCATATTAAAGAGGGCCCAAAGTGGCGATATCTCAGCGACAAACCAAAGTCTAAACTGTCCCCATGAGTTTGCAGTTCAATCCCCAGTTGACCCCGTATTGACATTCTGGAGAACCCAATTTCATTACGTTTAGAATCTACCAAACTGGCACGTTCACGCAGCTTCCAGGGAGACTCCGCGATATGCCCCGCGACCCTGAGGGTTTTCCCCAAGCTTCTCCTTCTTTCTTGTGGATTGTGTTGAGTAACAGTAATTGCACGTTCCACATTGTTACTTCGGACCTTGACCGCGAGGTCGGGCAATTCTAGAACTTGATATGAGAGCACCGTGGTTAATGGTGTTTTCGGTGCCGAGTTCAATACACGGCCAGAACAAAGCGGATTTGTTTGTGCTAACACGAATCAATTGCCGGAAATTTACATCCCAGTTGAACAGAGTCCATTGGCTATGACTAAGTACAGAAGCCATGTTTTTCTTCGGGGGTTCACAGCTGGGCCCTTATCAAGTTGAGCCTCGATTGGCTTTTAAACCATATGCAAATGAGAATCATTCAGTTGCATTCAATCATCGATTGGCCGAGATCAACCTATCGCTCAATTAACTCCCGATATATTGGGGCTCTGCGACCCTCCGCTAGGATGCATCGCCAAGCGCCGCCAAGACGGGAGCTGCAAGCCATGGCCTTGCAGGGTTCTAAAGCCTCTGTATTGCGAGACTCACCTTCAGCAAAGTAAACGAGGTTGAGGAAAACCGCGAAAAGTGACAAGCAATTATGGGATCCATTTCAAGATTGTATGTTGATTATAACCAGTGTTGTCCATCAACCCGATGAAGGCAGGTCCCTAAACGAGTTGTTACCCTGAACTTGGCTCCAAGTCATGCCTCAATTCGCAACTTGTTGAAAGTTGTTTATTTGATCTTACCGCGCAAGCGACACTGGTAATTTAATTGACTTCAAGCTTAAATAAACTTGACTATGGTAAAAAAGAGTATCTCGTCCTGTCGTTGAAGAACAATAAGTGATCGGAGAGTTTTGTTAGAGCATATCCCGTTCGACTTTATTCAGTGCCCACCAGCGGCTCACCGTAGCTTGGCCAGGTAACGAAAGTGATGGTCAAGCCTGGATCCAAGACAGGCCAGGTCTTGGGACCTCACCAAGAAGTCTCAAAAGCCAGTAAGCCAGTGTCCAACTTCAATCTTTGCTCTTTCGAGGTATCTCAGATAATGCTATAATATGACCATTCTAACATTTCGAGCTTGTAACAACACGCTCAGCGTATAGACTCCAATCCGGGATCACCGAGTAGCAATCGCCAAGAGAATTCGTTCTCCCCAACACCGGTTCCGTGGTCTAGTTGGTTATGGCATCTCGTTAACACCGAGAAGGTCCCCGGTTCAATCCCGGGCGGAACCACATTTTTGGACTTCCAAGCAGTTCCTCCGTCTTACTCTTTTCTCGCTTGTCTCTAGCTCGCGTGTACATAGGCGTGAACTTTACCACTTCGAGCATCTGATAGGTCCTGTGGTCTAGTTGGTTAGGACGTTTCCTTTACACCGTAAAGAAATCGGAAAAGATCCCCGGTTCGAGCCCGGGCGGGATCAACCTTTTTCCTTGTCAATACGCATTATCTTTTTGTTCTTTTATCATCTTGAACACTCAGAATATCTGGAGTTGTGATTTGGACGGAAGCTGATCGAGATTGGCACGGGAAAGCTAAGCCTGAGCGGGAAGCCTAAGCGAGCCCCTTGACCCGATCCAGCTAGCAGAGCGCCACATCCGACCGCCGTTTCAACTCTAACCTAACTCAGCTGTAACTCCACTGTAATCTAGGTACTTGACTTTATGTGAGAGCAGCACTGAAAATTAGGTATCGCCTATCATGAATAATCCGACACTTTCAGAATGCTCAAGGCTAAACAAGTTACATATCAATCTGCATCGTAGCCTGACATTTCAATTGCTTCCATTCTTGAACTATTATAATAATGACTATTCCAGCTTCCGTCATCTAACGGCTTCGGTTCATAAAGTAATTGTAGTCCGCCTCAACCATGTCGAGGCTCCTCTTGGTAGCTTCATCCAAGTCCTCCTTTGGCAGTCCAAGGGCGTCGTTCGCCAGCCCATACTTGGCCTCAAAGTTACCATCACCGTTGGGATAGAAAGTTCGTGAATACATAGCCAAAGCCAAGCCCGAGCGATCACCCTTCTGCAGCAAGTCCACGCCTCGTTGCCAGCGCTCACGAGCGTCTTCATACTCGATCTGCCAGTCCTTGTCTGTGGTACCAGTCACGCGCTGAAGGCTTTCAAGCATCTGTCGCTGAGACAAAAGGAAGCTAGCAATGTAGAGGGGTTTGTTTCGCCACTTCGAAATGGTAGGAGACTTGTCGTTCTCATCCTCAGGAATGACCTTGAGATTCAGCAGGGCAGCAAAAGCTCGACCGCACTGATGCCAGGTTACAGTGTTGATTTGGGTGTTACCATCGTCGTACAGAGTGACCTTTTTCTGACCATTGCTAAAATCGAAGCCGTACCACTGAGGGCCCTGTGCGATAGAAAACTCGTACCAAAAAGAGGAGGACATAGCGATCCAAGAAGCCACACCAGCTTCTTCGATGGCGTTGATTCCGGAAATAACAGCTGGACCGGTCATGTTTTCTTCAGCGAGCGACTTGTTGGTGAAGTCTGGGCCCCAGCAGTTAGGCATAATCCAAGGTACGCCGGCTGTGGCGGCAGCTTTAATGATCTTCTCCTGAGTACCGGGAGGTGCCATTACAGAGAGGGAGATGGCAAGAAACTGCTGTCCTCTGAGGGCTTCAACAAGAGATCCCTCGTCATCATAATCGACGACTACAGTGTTGGCGCCCTCGGGAACCTTGCTAGTGCTGCCAGGGCGAGTGATGGCGGTGACGGTATGCTTGCCGGCCTCGATAAGTGACTTGGTTACGTATCGGCCAACGCTTCCACCGACCTGTGTAGTGTTAGTGACCACTTTCTATAATCGGAAAATAGGATACTTACACCAATAATGGCTACTCGCTCGATCTTGTTGACGAAGCCCTGAGGCTGATCCTTTGCGTACTGCTGAGACATTGCGTTGATGTGAAGAGTCTCTTAGATGTCTGAATCAGAAATGATGAGAGGTATAATTGTATTTGTAGTGAATATCTGTTGGAGTTCTCTGATGAGTAGTTGACGAGTGTGATGATGATGATAATGAAATTTCTAAACGACACGACATGAAGGAACCTTTATACCCGAATTCTTGCTCGTTCATTCCAGGACAACTCCTCAAATGCTTCGGACATTTCGTTAACCCCTTCTGCATCCCCATAATGTCCAGTCGTCAATGATGTTATTCCGGAGTTTGCAGGATCGTGGCCGGGATGAAGATTACCGTATTGGGTAAGTGGGTCTCCGCCCATGATTGGACATGACGCCCCGTCCTCCACTTGTCGTCCCACGATCCAATCACAGGCCGTCAAATACGAAAATGAGTTAACAACCAGCCTCAAATGTAAAACCGACTTGATTGTAAATCCGTTAACTACATGGGAAAAGCGAGAACGACCCCGACATCTCCACTATCTCGTACTTCGGTCTTTTCTTTACGCCGATTTTGCATGATGATTCATAATCTCGTACGGCCGACAAAGGCCGACCGACGTTCCTATCGACGGCATTGAAACTGCCGACCCTACCGACCTGGCTGGAATTTGTAGTAACATGGAAAATACAAATGAATGGTCCAACTAGGCATGATTTTAGTGTGGCTTTTCTCCAGAACAGTGCCGTTACTGTTCCTTGTATTTGACCACCATGTACTAGCACAGGTTAGACATTCAAGTCACTCAGCCACGTTATTCAAAGACGACATATGGATACAACAGACAAGCGGGCCAGTCTTGAGACAAGCGCTTTGAAATATATCACAGCTGAAACCAACAGCCTACTGTCTGGCTTGAGGAACGGAGCACACAAGCTCACTAGACCCACCTAAGTATGAAATATACAGGTTGGCTAGTCACAAGGCATGGCTCGACTATATGTGATTATCAGGCTTCTCATATCTGATAGGATATGCTTTCTTCTCTTGTAGGGTTTCCCTTTTTCGCAGTATTTGAATTATATGTCATCTGCTATGAACTCATAAGATAGTTGATGGTTGCGTCCTCGGGGTCAACGCACAGCATGAGTACTACTACTTATCTCTCGACCTGCCGAACAGCGTTGAATAATGCGGTCATGAAATCTGCGTATGATTTTAGGGCCATCTTCTCATAAATTTAAGATACAACAAAGTAAACTTTGATAAGGAAACATCGATACCTATGATATCTTAGAAGAACTTTTAGAAGGACTCATATTCGATCCTTAAGCAGTCGTGAATTTCTTTTCTTATCCATACCCTTGGCTTTATAATCTTGGCTTCATAATAGTCCGTGCCTTTTGAAATACATCCTCATCACAAACATTTCTCTAGCTTTGTCTAGCAGGATCTAGCTCAACCTTGTTCTTGGTAATAGAATCAATCTCCTCCAAGATCTCCGGTGTCAACTTGTCAAGAACCTTGAGAGCAGCAACAGTCTCCTCCAGCTGCTCAGGTCGACTAGCTCCAGTGATGACACTGGTAACATTGGGGTTCTTGAGACACCAAGCAATAGCGAGCTGGGCCTGGTTGATACCCAGCTTCTCTGCAATGGGCTTCAGCTGTCGCACCTTCTCAATCTCGGCCTCCCAGTCGTCGGTTCCAATACGTCCGCGCATGTATTCGGCGAAGCCGTCCTTGCTGGATCCAAAACGGGAGTCCTTGGGAGCTTCGCCATTGACGATGTCGTTGTACTTCCCAGAGAGCAGACCCATCTTAATAGGACTGAACGTTGTAAGGCCCAGGCCGTTGCGCTCGTACAGACGTTGGAATTGGCCTTCGACCTTGTCCCTGGTAAGGACGTTGTATTGAGGTTGCTCTACGATAGGACCAATCATTCGAAGATCACGAGCAATTCCGACCTGTGATATTATGAGAATTTGAACGTAATGAGCTCTGGGGAACTGGATGTAACTTACAGCTTCGGCAATCTCATCGGCAGACCACTCTGATGTACCCCAGTAGAAAGCCTGATCAGTCAGTATTTCCTCTGTCGAAAAGAATGCTTGGTTGACTTACCTTTCCATTTTCAATCAAGTAGTTGAAAGCACGGACAGTCTCCTCCATCGGAGTAAGCCTGTCTGGCCTGTGAGCGTAGACAATGTCTACATACTTGAGCTGGAGACGCTCTAGCGAGGCATCTAGGCCCTCAATGATGTGCTTCCGTGAGAGGCCATGGTTGTTGACAAGGATTTCTCCATTAACAGCACCCCAGTTAATCTCTTGATGGCCATTAGCATACGGTGTTGAATTGCCAAATTTAATGAAGACTTACTTGTGCTGATGACCAAATCACTGCGCTTCCATCCAAAGTGCTTAAGGGCCTTGCCCATAACAATCTCAGCCTGACCAGCCGTGTAGTTCTCAGCGGTGTCGAAAAAGTTGATTCCCAGGTCATAAGCCTTCTTCATGCAGGCAAACGCCTCCTCATCTTGAGCATAACCTCCATAGGTCATCCAGCTGCCCAGAGAAATTGCAGAGACATGAAGACCAGATCGACCGAGGCGACGGTAGATCATGCCAGTGTTTCTAGGTTCAGCCCAAGCCATTGTGAAGGATTTTGATGATGAGTTCTTTGTATGATCTGAGTTTTTTCTGCCCAAATTGGTCAGTATATGTACATAAGCTGATGAATGTCGCTCGTTCACCGAGTTGGGGTTATGAGAGCGGAGAATCTCTCGGAGAATCGCTCGGAGTGTGGGGATAACTCACTTTGTGGGGGATTGAGGCCGATTGACTTGTTGAGGATTTGTTATTTGATGCAGAGATAATTGAGTAAATATAGTCAATTACTTGGTTGATGCCTTGACTCACTCGGCGAGGGTAATACTGCGACTTCGATGCGAATATTCTGACTCTCGCCGTGCTTGCTGTGCCTCTGCATTATCAGCAACTGACAGTTGGCTTGCAGCGGGTAATTGGACCAGGGTACGATGGCGCAATACAGGGACCTAGTTGCGCCATACCCAAGTAAAAGTCTTCTCTACCTCGCCAAGACCGGGTCCTGCTCTCGTGGCATGGACTCGAGTAGCATGCGAGTAAGCGGTGATGGTGAGCGGACAAGATAGCCCAGATCCAGAGGAGGCCAACAGATTTGAGAAGCCTGCTCTTCCATGAATTGATATGTTGGCATGGCGAGATTTGGCTGTGCCGTTAAGAGGTCTGCTGTATTATGAAAAGCTTGAGGCGTCTCAAAGACAACAGCTTCGCCGTCTGATCCCTCGAGCAAGCGACCTGAATTGAAGATTGCATCCATCCTCATTGTGAGAAGTGACAGTAAAGTCCGATTACCCCCTCGACAGGAGGAGAGTATATCCCGCAGCTGGTGTAGAATTGGGCCCGACTGTTCATCTGCGACCGTTAAATGATCGCTTGCCATTGCATCAATCACAGCTGTCGCAATCTCAAATGTCTTAAACTCCTGTTCAATTGTGAGCAACGTCTCATGTCATTCCATTAAGAAGTGAGCTTACCAACGTCGGCCCATGAGACTCAAGCGCAGCTTTCGGAAGCTCAGCGACAAGACTCAAAAAGTCTTTGGCGATATTAATCGGGTTCATGGCCGGAATGACGATGCCAAAACGAAGTGCTGCCCTCCATAACACAGCGCGCATCCATTGACGAGTGACAAACATGTCTGCCCGCTGAACTTCATTGATCGGACCCCAATCGTCATTGTCGGCCGAGTCAAGCAGCTTCTGCTGGAGCAACTCTAGACAGCTTTGAGCGACCGAGGCCATATTGGGTATATCTGAGTCGGCATCGACATTTCGAAGAATCTCAAAGATGCCACTCTGATCGAATACCCAGAACAGATGAACCAGCTTCAGAAATGCCGGTAGAACCTCAGCACGGTCATCAGCTCCTCCAAACCAAGGGAACAAGATGTTTGGCTTGAGTACTATGGGAAGCTTGTGTAGAAGCGCAACACCTCTGAGTGGTAAGCGTTAGTGAATGCCCTTTCGATGAGCCTGTGAGTACGCACCTCTCCGTGACGAACAATAGCCATAAAATCCGTCGTGAAACATGCTGATCAGCTTCCGACAGCGAAGCATATGTTGACTCACGATCAAGTCTCAAGATTTGAGCCTGTGTGATGGCTTCACGCAAGTATACTAGAGACTTTGTACCTCCAGGCAAAGCATTCTCATGGTAAATATGCAGAAAGAAAGAGATCCGCAGGGCATCCAAGAGACCAAGGGTCTCACTCAACCCACTTGTCTCTGCTTCCTCCACACTAGGCTGCCATGCAGTGTCCAATTTTAGCTGGGCAATGGCAGCCAGAGCTACGGCATTAGCAAGACAGCGAGCTGCGCCGTCCTCATCAGGATTCTGCCGTATCTTGTTCCTCAGATCGGTAGCATCGACGATAGGCCAGATAGGATAGAGCCTCTCAGAGTACACCTCAAGAATCTCAAGCAGGCAGGCTACCTGATCAATAGGCGACGGAGATTTCTTGGCTACAACTCGTTCTGGACTTCCTGTAGCACTTTTTGGAGTATCTCCTTGGCGTCTGCGTTCAATCTTATCAAGAGTCCTTGGCCGAAGACCTCTTGGGCCTCTTGTTCCTTGTAATTTGTTGAACGTACATTCTATACCTGAAGCCTCGCATGCTGTACAGGGGGGCGTCTCTGAGCAGCGGATCTTGCGAACCTTGCATGAATCGCAGGCCCGTCTTGCCAGTCTCTGGCGTGAACCCGTACTCGGAGTTGTTTTCGGAGGTCGACTCGGAGGCGGGGTCATGGCTCCGGGAGGTTGGACTGCAGGTTGGGAGTCTCAGTCGGAGGGATCACCGTTGGCTAAACGGGTACTGTACTAGAGAGTAGAAATGAAAGGGCAGCAAATAAGGAGAGCCCTTGGAAAGGTGTTTCATGAGCAACTCATCCTGAAAATGACGTGCTTGCAGGTCTTGATCTCGTCTTCAAGGACCCCTGTCTACCCCGGATTCTCGGTTAAGCCTTGTGCGGGTCAAATGCTTGGCGTCGGAATTGAGATGGAGAGTTGACATCTTGTTTTGTAGCGGATTTGATACGTAAATTTCCATTCTTTTATTGAATCAGTGACCTATAGTCCTATGTTAATTCTTATCTAATAAGTTACGAACTATCGCAAGGATCCAATCGCTTACACGCTCTGAGGGGAGGTTATCCAGACGGCTTGGCCCAACGTAGATCCTAACACATTTTCATCTGCCGATCCGCAACGTACCTATTTCTCTCTTGTGCTGGCGATACTATCGATGGTATTCGAGCGGTTACAGTCGCGAAAACCTCAAGCCATGATCTCTCTTCCGAGAGAGGCCCTGTTACCCCGGATTTTCGAGTTCTGGCAAGCTCTAGTGGGTTAGGGAATGCTTAGCGATCAACTGCGTCGATACTAGGACGACAGGCGATCTAGGAAATTATCCAGACTATGAATGGTCATATTTTAGGACAAGCGAGGTTGTGGTTTACTACCTTTATTGAGAATTGATACATTTACCAGCCATTTTTACACCAACGGATTGCCTCGCAGCTCTAGGCCCGCAAACGTCGTAACGCTGTCTAATACTCCATACTGTAGTTTCATCCACTACTGCCTCTCATATCCAAAACTAGAGTGCAACATTTTATAAAGAACTTTGAGATGTAGCTCATTCAAAGCTCTGCTACTCAAGGCTCAAGCCACGGCGGGCATATCAGGCACATGTGGCTCATCCATTGAAGTTCAACAAGAATTAATAATAGTCCTGTGACTTAGTTTATGCTATCTTGGATTTAGAATTATGATAGTCTAGGAGACTGTTTAATATTCCTATCCTAAACTTGAGCTACAAATTGGTATGAGTTTAGTCTAAAGTTTTGACAAGAGAGTGGTTGAATTGTTTGTATCGGTTAAAGTGGTCAGGATTATTCACAGCTGTCTCTCACACACTCTGCTACGTACTTATTCACCATCAGGGAAAATCACAGTCGCAAAAAGGGCAATCCCGTCGGTCGCAGAGGGTGTTCTCATGAATTGGGCATTCTGATACGTCACTCTATCAATTGAGTTACAACCTGCCATGGCTTGATACCCCGGCCTGTCGGGCAGAGGAAACCCATCAATGTTATCAAAACGCTCATCGTTGGCCCGGATTTCTAGACCAAAACTGGTTTTAATCTCGACAATCGTGAGGATTCGGGTGACGTGATGATGAGAATGGCGTTACCATTTGTGTCAACATGGCCGGGCAACCAGCACACTCGATATAAAACCGCTCATAAATGCCGGGCGACGTTCGTGACAATTGGAGGTGGCATGCATAATAATGACGATCTTTGAGTGCCGCATATCCGTTACAAGTTAGACGGGAATAAACGAATTCATGATCTCGGTTCTGACGGATGTCAGCTTTGGCACCTCCAACTCCAGAGTCTAGAGTCTGATGAGTATAGCTCAAGGTTGCGGAACATCAGGAAACTTTGGCATTGGATACTCCGACAAGAGATTCCATCACCAGAAATGCTTGCCGGATCGGTAGCGAGTACTTCTCAACACCAACTCTTCTGTTTCTCCGGGGATTTTACCCTATGGATCATCGAGTTGCGCATGGGTGTGGACGGCTAGTGATACTGTAGATCTCAGCTTTCATTCCAATTCCGGATGATTCGGCCAAGCTGAAAAACCGCTCGCATGTCATAGAATGGTGATGTTGTGTTCGCGACCGCGAGGAGGGACGAGATTGTTGCGTGTGGTTGCAACACCCAGGACAACCACTGAGCTTGGGAGCTATCTGGATGAGGAAGCTAGCTATCCGTCAATACAATAAATACAGCTCGAGGCGCATCCAACAATTATTTGCGCTGAGTGCATGTGTGTGCAGTCTGTTTAATGGACAGACAAACATACGTAGAACCCATTGTTGAAACATTATAAGCGTCGCAGCCCAAAAACCCAGCAATGTCGAAACTATTCCATCGTCGCAAGAAGAACACCGGCGACGTTGAGTCCAATGCTGGGAGACGAGCTTCTCGCGCCTCGAAAGGTAGAGCTGGCAGCATTGTGCCCGACGATAGCCTTGGCGAATACCCTGCCCTCGACCACTACATCAGCAACTATCGCGAGGACCGCCGCCGCAGCGTAGCTGACGAGGGTAAAGTCAAGAAGAAGCATTGGTGGCAATTCGGCAGTGGTGTAGACACGCAAGAGGATGCACCTGTCAAGAAAGGTGTACCCGAATCATGGCTCGAGACAGATGTAACAACCGGGCTCGCTTCTTCCGAGATTGAGGGGCGAAGAAAGATATCTGGATGGAATGAATTGACCTCTGATAAGGAGAACATGTTTGCTAAGTTCTTGGGTTTCTTTACCGGCCCAATCCTCTACGGTAAGCCTCCCTCACTTGTTGGCCAGCAACACCACTGACGAGGCATCACAGTTATGGAGGTTGCCGCACTCCTCGCTGTTGGCCTACAGGATTGGGTAGATTTCGGAGTAATTGTCGGCATCCTCTTGCTTAACGCCTTTGTCGGTTTCTATCAAGAGAAGCAAGCCGCAGATGTGGTTGCGAGTCTTAAGGGCGACATTGCTATGCGATGTACAGTCATAAGAGACAGCAACGAGCAGGAGATACCCGCCCGTGAACTAGTTCCAGGAGATATCGTAAGCAAACAGTTTTATATGTAAGACCAAGTACTAATGAATGTCCAGCTCCTCATCCAAGAAGGAGGTACTGTCGCTGCAGACGCACGTCTTATCTGCGATTACACTCGCCCAGAGGACTTCGAACTATACAAGCGCCTGAGAGCAGAGGATAAGCTGGATCGAAGTGATGAAGATGATGACATGGCAGATGGCCCCGACAAAGATGGAGAGAATAGAGAGAACGGAGACCATAAAATTGAAGTCAAGGAGCAAGACGTTCGTCGACACAGTCACGAGGAGGAACCGTTAGACTATCGCAGTCGTCCTCTCGCCGCCATTGACCAGTCTGCTATCACCGGCGAGTCACTAGCTGTTGAGAAGTACCTAGGCGATATGGTCTATTACACAACCGGTTGTAAGAGAGGAAAGTCATTCGGTCTAGTGCAAACGAACGCTAGGGAGTCTTTCGTCGGCCGCACAGCGGATCTCGTCCAAGGGGCGAAGGACCAGGGTCACTTCAAGGCCATCATGAACCAGATCGGCACCTCACTTCTGGTCCTGGTAATGTTCTGGATTCTAATCGCGTGGATAGGCGGGTTTTTCCACCACATCTCTATGACAAACCACGGATCGCAGAACCTTTTGCATTATGCATTGGTTCTTCTCATCATCGGCGTGCCGGTCGGTCTCCCGGTTGTCACCACCACAACTCTCGCCGTGGGCGCCGCCTACTTGGCAAAGCAAAAAGCCATTGTCCAGAAGTTAACGGCAATTGAATCTCTTGCTGTAAGTCTCCCATGTGGTTCGGTGAATGATTGAGACATAGGATAGGAGCAGTTATGACAAAGGTTAGGCATACTTTAGGCTAAGATTATCCTAAAGTGCCTAAATTATTTATCATCTCTTAGCCTTCTTGCCTAAAGTTAGGCATATATCATTGTTTTCTGGACTAAATGTCTCCATGTCGAGAAGTCGTTCTAACATACGGAACAGGGCGTCGATATCCTCTGCTCTGACAAGACGGGAACTCTGACAGCGAATAAACTCTCCATTCGCGATCCATTTGTTTCCGAAGGGGAGGATGTCAACTGGATGATGGCAGTAGCAGCCCTTGCTTCGTCGCATAATTTGAAGACTCTGGACCCTATCGACAAGATCACTATTCTGACGCTAAAACGGTATCCGGAGGCCCGTGAAATCCTCAAGCAGGGATGGATAACAGAGTCTTTCATCCCGTTTGATCCGGTTTCCAAGAGGATCACTACCGTATGCCGCCTCGGCCGCGATAAATTCGTGTGCGCAAAGGGGGCTCCTCGAGCGATTCTTCGGCTTAGCAACTGCTCAGAAGAGATCGCGGCTATATATCGAGAGAAGGCCCAAGAATTCGCCCGCCGCGGCTTTCGATCTCTCGGCGTGGCTTATAAGAAGAACGACGGTGACTGGATCCTTCTGGGATTGTTGTCTATGTTCGATCCTCCTCGTGAGGATACAGCCCAGACGATCATCGAAGCAGGGCATCTCGGGGTTCCAGTCAAGATGCTGACCGGAGATGCTATCGCCATCGCCAAAGAGACCTGCAAGATGCTGTCCCTGGGTACAAAGGTCTATAATTCGGAGCGGCTAATCCACGGTGGTCTCTCCGGAAGTGTGCAGCATGACTTTGTCGAACGTGCTGATGGCTTTGCGGAGGTCTTCCCAGAGCACAAGTACACCGTCGTCGAGATGCTCCAGCAGCGAGGCCACCTTACAGCCATGACTGGCGATGGTGTTAATGATGCCCCTTCCTTGAAGAAGGCAGACTGTGGCATTGCCGTCGAAGGCGCCTCTGAAGCCGCCCAAGCCGCGGCCGATATCGTCTTTCTCGCACCAGGCCTGAGCACAATCGTTTTAGCTATCAAAACCGCGAGGCAAATATTCCAGCGTATGAAGGCGTATATCCAGTATCGTATTGCGCTGTGCCTGCACCTCGAGATCTACCTCACGCTATCCATGGTCATCATCAACGAAACCATCCGCACGGACTTGATCGTCTTTCTCGCTCTTTTTGCCGATCTTGCTACGGTAGCTGTGGCTTATGATAATGCTCACTGGGAGCCACGCCCCGTCGAATGGCAGATCCCAAAGATCTGGGTGCTGAGTGTCATCCTGGGTATCCTCCTTGCTCTTGGTACTTGGGTTATTCGGGGCGCCATGTTTTTACCAAACGGAGGCTTTATTCAGAACTTCGGCTCTGTCCAGGAGATTCTATTCCTCGAGGTTGCTCTCACAGAAAACTGGCTCATCTTTGTAACACGAGGCGGCAAGACATGGCCCTCATGGCAACTCATCGGCGCCATCTTTGGAGTTGACGTCCTCGCTACTCTCTTCGCTCTATTCGGCTGGCTTTCTGGCAGAGGAGAGATCTCCCATCCCGAATTTCAGTTCAATCAGAGTAGCAACGGTTGGGTCGATATCGTCACTGTTGTGATCATCTGGCTCTACTCTTTTGGCGTCACTGTGGTCATTGCCATCATCTACTTTATCCTCAACAAGGTCTCTTGGCTGGACAATCTTGGTAGAAAGAACCGCAGCTCGAAGGATACTATGGTTGAGAACGTCCTCGGTCATTTGCAGAAACTGGCTATCGAACATGAGCGCGACGAAAAGACCGGTAAAAGCAAATTCCTTCTGGTGGAGAAGGCAGCCGATGATGAAGACGACATCTAGATGTGCGTTCTATGTTGTCGAATTTGTTCCTTCAATTTCCATAGGCCAACACTTCACCTATTTTTTTACCTTTACTCTTCCTTAAGATAATACTATGTTATGGCTCAGTTTAGGCTCATAAATACTACAGTCCTTTCTCACATCATCATAAGTTTAATAGCAGGATAACCTAAACTCAGGCATTTCATAGGTTGACGACTCGATCGCATCCTGAATGCTGAACTCATGATCGGTAAAAATGGTGATTCTTAAATTCTGATAATCTGTCATTTAAACTGAATCTATGCCGCATGGCTTTTAGCCTCGCGAGGAAGATACAGATCAAGCACCTGTCCAAGAATACCCCAGATTCGTCTTCGGTTTGTAAGTGCAAGATCCATATCGCTCCAATCACGGACAACAAGGCCATAATTGTATTGTCGCTGTCTTCCCCTCTTTGGCGGCTCATTTTCTCTTTCCCTTGCGATTTCTCTTGCTTGTCGAGCGATCTTCTGCGACCGAGAGCTGACAAGATCAAGCTTATCATATACTGATCTCCAGTCGGTGTCTAGGCTAGACCTGTCTTCATCGATTGGAAAGTCGTAGAGCCATGGCATATCACGGTAGATTCTTGACTTCCAGAAACCTCTCTCAAGTGCGAGCCGAGCCACAGGCCTAGAGGATTTCCGCCAGCGAAAAACACTTGGCGTATCCAGAAGATCGATAATGTGCAAAAGAATCTCTGGGCTAAATTTGTAGAATGGATCAGAGGTCTCATCGACCCTGGGCTCAATTTGAGTCGATGGTTCTTTCGCACACGATGTGTCCCTAGTCAGAGAATGGTAATACTCGATAAGATCCGGGCTCGATGATGGAGAAGTCACAAGGTCTTCAATACCAAGTTGCTCTTCCCAGAACTGTCCCATGCATTCGTTGGCAGCTCCATAATCTAACTTCAAAGATGTCGCGTAGTTCCCTTTGGAGATACTTTTGAAGGTTTCGTAAAGAACATCAAGATCGACGGACTTGGGAGAAAGGGCTATTCTGAATTGGTCATAACAATCATAGTGAAGTGGAAAGGCCATGACCTCTCCCAAATCTTCGGTATAGCTGATGATCAGAGAGTCAGTAAGGCAGCGAGATTCTGAGGGTCATCACTTACGTTGAGATGAGAGTATCTCCTTTCGGAGGAAATGTCTCGCCCTCAGGTGCACGAAAGTAAACAGTATAATCAGCTTTGGCTGGGCCAGTCAGGAACGCTCTTTATCTATCAGTTCTATACAAGCAACAGCTATAATTGATATGCTTACTTTTTGTATGTGCTTGCATTTAGATCCCATCCAAGAATTCGCACATCTCCCATCCACTCGCAAGACTCGGGCGAGACGAAGTCTGTATTGTATGGAGCGTCCCGGTCGCCCTCGTAATAGTTCGGATCATCGGGCCAGTACACATCTCTAACAGATACGCCGCAGAGCGCGCAGTAATTGCCGCTCATATTTAAATGAATCACGTTGAGTATAGATGTTGATGTTTGGACATAGATTCACGGCAAAAGTATGACATAGTGCTCTGACACTACTGATTAGCACGTGGCCAGGACGTCAAGACCATATTCAACACAGATATATCTACAAATCGGGATAATTATAATAGCTCTCAGTCATCTTAAATTAGTTAATAGTGTGTCTCATTTAGACTTATCAACTACGATATGTATATGGAGGTTTTACACGTATCAATCAGATTGGCTATTGAAGTCTCCAGGCTTCTTGGTCATCGGGCGGGGCATCTTGAGAGCTTTGAAACATAGTAAGCACATACACATGAGGCTACTACACAGATCGAAGACAACATGTCTCTTGGGTCCTTGCCACAGGAACTCATCGCTGAAATTGGGACATTTTGCAACAGTCAACAGCTTGCGTCTTTAGCCCTAGTAAATCGCTGCTTCTACAACATCTTCAGTCCGCTTCTCTACAGGCACAATGCGCTCTACGACGAACCCTCCCAATCTTGCGTGTTGTGGGCTGCAAAAAACGGCTCATTGAAGACACTCAAACTCGCCTTGGCCGAAGGAGCTAATATCAACACTATAGGCGCAGAAATTGATGGCTCTGTTTGGCATATGGCCAACCATGATCCTCGTTCCTGGAATTCTTACGCCGCTCCTCTCCATCATGCGATAGTTCAGCAGCACGAAGATATAGTCAAGTATTTACTCGAAAATGGAGCTGAACTAGAAGTTCCCTCGGAAAAGTTATGCGGCTGTGATAGTCCGGAGTTGTATGGAAGTCCCGTTACGATCTGGTACCCTTTTCACCATGCCATCTGCGACAGCAACGCATCGATCCTGTCTCTCCTTCTCAAGCACGGAGCGTTTCGTTCAGCAGAGGACCTTCCAGGTATAGCCTGTGCCATGAAGGTATCGCTCTCTACTGTCGAAGCTATCCTCCAGCATGACAGCGTCTATCCTCATTATCGGGATGCCACTGGCTGTACTGCTCTCCATATGGTCGTCAATTGCGATGATCACGACCTTGGGGCTCAAATCGTACACAAACTTGTCGACCATGGCGTACCAGTCAATGTGCAATCAACTGGGAGCACTGCTGTCAATCTGCTGATCGGGCAGCTACTGTTCAAACCCGCTATCGCACTTCTTGAACGCGGCGCTGACGCCTCTGTTGATCGCGGGCGCGGGCTTGGTATCATTGACCGCTTATTCCATGAGCAATATCAATGGTATATTGAACAAGCTCAAATCGAAAGACCCTCTGAAGCCAACGAGATGAAGCAAGACCGGCGAAGATTGTTAGAGCTTGTCATCGCGCGTGGTGCAGATGTCAACAGACTCCTCGGCCAAGGAAATCCGCCCCTCTCTAGGCCACTCTACTGGGCACTGATAGTGTCAAGAGATGTCGAATGCGTGAGGATGATGCTCGATGCTGGGGCTAGGATTGAAGATGCCTTTGTCGACACTGAATCCCGGTCTGAGGGCCTACTCCGCGGGTTTTTCAATGTCGGAACTGGGTATATTGGTTATGGAAGCATGGGCGCACCTGACGAGGTAATCATAAGTCTATTTGAGAAATACGAGGGCTCTGTGAAGCTTCTACTGGAAAAGGGCGCTCGCATAGATGCCCCGGATGGTGAGCGCTCGGCTTTGTACCACACTTGCGAGCGCCTGGCTTCTCCGAAAGGAAGCTGGGAGCTGGAGTTCCTGGTTGAGCATGCAACTAGTCGAAATGTCAGTGCCGAGTATGTTGAAGCTTCCATGAGATCCTGGACGACTCACAAGAGAGTATATGCGCTGCTGAACCAACTGCATGAGAAGTTGATCGAAGAGAATGACGGTGAATCAACAGGAATAAGGGGGGAAGAGAAGGGGGAGCAATAGATTGAGTTTTAATAGGTGACTCTGATTCATACAGCCAAAATAATACTACAAGTTTCTGGAGTTTCTCCCCAAGCTCTGCAGCCTGGGGCTTCTTGCTTCTTCCTTCTTCCTCAACGTTTACATTCACTCTGCACATCAATTGCCATAACTATCACCATACCATCATCCCAACATTGACCACCAAATTTGTATGAAGAACGATGGCTACTCCGTATGTATCAACGAGCATAGAGTTGGCTGCTTGGAAGCAATGGGACGAGTCCATGGAGATGGTTTGGCCTGCCGTCGCCCCTGTTTCCCGTCCCCCTACTCCCCCAGCTGTTGCTCGTATTGAGCACGAGGAGCCTTGGGGCATGGTCCCCTGTAAGTATTCCATCTAGCTTTATTCTAAAGCTTTGTTTCATTTAGCTAATACGTTGTGGCAGGGAGGGAACTACAAGCCAGGACTGACGCCAAGGTGTTGAGGGCAGCAGAGGCTGCGAGAGAGCACCTCCTTGGTGAGATATACCAGCATCTATCTCATTCAGAGATAGATTGGTCTCTAGAGGGTCAGAATGTTTGCCGTGTCGTTGGGATGACTTGCTACGGCGAAGAGCAAGGGGACCTATCAAGCCTCGAGGACCATCTCCGTATCCAAAGTCACCTGGTAAGCCTTGCTATGTTTACATCTGGTATTTTATTTTCACTACTAACAATTGCTATCCAGGACCATGAAGCCAGACTTGCTGCTGAGTTTGTTGCGCCTGTCTCCTGCGTCCCGACGTCGATTCCTCAATCACCAACTCCTGCCACTAAGATGGACCAAGTCGGGATCATGGAAGTTAATGAGGAGATCCCCGCAGGAAGAGCCATCGACACCACGCATTCTGCTACCGGCCAAGAGCATGGGATCCCCCTCCTGAATGCCACCAAGCGTCCCAGGTCACCTCAGGACGGCGAAATCTCTGAGTCTGAAAAGAGAGGGAAAGAGCCCAGGCGCCAGCTGTGAAAAGGACACGGCGGAGGAGTATGTTCCTCCATTAATGTGTACTATAGTCGTGAAAAGGGCCCGGAGTTCATAGTTCTCAATTTTTGCTTTCCAAAAACATCGATTTACATGCCCAGCAGAACAATTCCAAGAGAGATAGCGGCTGGAATCGCCTGAACATAGAGAATCTTCTTGTTCGCCGTAATGCTTCCGTATACACCGGCCACTACCACACACCCGTGGAAGAAGACCTGAAGCTGCTTCGCAAACTCAGCGTTCGGGTGAACAACTGACCATAATAGTCCGGCAGAGAGGAAGCCGTTGTAAAGGCCTTGGTTGGCAGCCATAGCTTTGGTCTGCTCCGCAAATTCGGGGGTGAGTTTGAACGTTCGGCGGCCCCTGGGAGTAGTCCATAACCACATTTCCAACACCAAAATATAGCCGTGTAAGGCGCCGACAAGGCCAGTGGTGGTGAGTCCGATGATACCCATTTTGATTGAAAGACAGGTGTCTAGTGAAGCAGTGTCGGGTAGAGCGATTTAATGAGACAATTGAGTAGACGAGAAATGTTGATGGTGAAAGGAATGCGGTGTTCAACAAAGTTCGCGATGGATGCATGCACCAAAAGGATGACTAATGAAAACCGAGCTTCACCAAGCCACATGTGAAAAGCCCTTGCATTCGTAACCGAATTTGGAGGATTCGACCGCGAAGCGACGGAAATGTCAGCTCAAATCGGTAACGACTCAAACTCTAATAAGAAATTGCAAAATGTTCAGAAAATACGGTATTCGAAGAGTATTCGAAGGATAACCGTGTAAGTCAATTATGTCAACTGAGCAGTGTGTTACACCTGTCAGTGCTATGAATTAGGTATGTAATCGGCCAATCACCATCAACTTTTACCACAGATACTATAGACCATAATCTTGCTCAGTAGGCAAATCGGAAATCGAGTCGCCTGTTTCCGTCAATCTCTCTCTGCTTGTTGTCCGTCTGGTATTCGACCTTTTGCTCCGGAGTCATCTGTTCCCATTGTGTGATCTTCTTCTTGTTGAGGTGGATGAGCCACTGTCGTTGAACCACAAAGACAACTACAGAAAGACACAGGATCGAAATGAGGACCTTGTTACCGTTCTTGTAGTAAGGGGCATCCCATTTTCGATAGATTTGTGAGCTGATAACGCTGCCCATCTGGACGATAACGTTGTATGTAGCTTTTAACAGGTCAGTATGAGTATATGGTTGAGGAAATGGGGTGTTCACGTACCGGCAGCGACAGCTCGCTTCTTGACATCGAATGAGTTCTCCGAGATCCAGGAAGACACAAGAGGGTGGAAGTATGGGTAGCCACTGATAAGAGTGATAATCGAGAATCGTCCCCATTCACGGCCTTGGTCGGGGAGAGTAAGAAGCGCTGTGAGAAGCGGGAGTGTCCAGATCTCTCCGAAGAGACAGTGGAACGCCCTCTCGTTGAAGTACTCGGAACTGTAGGCAAGCGCGAGCATGGTAATGATCTGGAGAGCAGCAGAGGGTGCAGTGAGCAGGTTGCTGGCCAAGGTGCTGAAGTTTCCGACTCGCTTGAGTGTAAGAGTCAAGTAGGCTTGCACAGGCGCTGCGGGGATGTATGCGACGAGGCCGATAAAGTAGAGACCCCAGAGAGAAGGATCGGACCATGCAGCCTTGACGTCCTTCCATGTTGCGGGTTCCTTGAGCGCCGTAAGACCCTTGGCCGGGTCATCTCGAAGGATACGGTTGATCATGATGACCTCTTCGCGCTCGGTGTACCAAGATTTGCGCCAAACGAGAGACTTTGTACCTGTAGGAGAGGTAGGGAGATAAGCCATGGAGGCGAGGCCGATGACGGTGGTGAGGAGACCCTCGAGAAGGAGAAGCCAGAACCAACCAGGGCGACCATGGACACCACGCATCTCAAGGAACCCAGCAGCCAGGAGAGCAGAGATAACGCGAGCAACATTCAGAGTGGACCAGAAAGCTGCCAGCCGAATAGACAGCTCCCTTGAGGTGTAGAAGTAAGTTGCCGTAAGAATGACACCGGGAATAAAGCCACCCTCAAAGGTACCGATCAAAGCGCGAGTGACGTAGAAGGCGGCTCTTCCAGTCATAAAGGCTTGGAAAGTAGAGACAATACCCCAGCAAACCATGAGCGCAGGCAGAACATGCTTGAAGCCATATCTCTTGGTGAGGAACTGCACCGGAAACTCGGCCAGCAAGAAACACAAAACTTGGATAGTTGTACCGTTGTTGTAATCATCAGTGGTCAATCCGAGATCGGTCAAGAGGTCGTCCGCCAGGGCATTGCTGAGGTTTCCACGGTCCAATTGCAGACCAAAGAACTATCGCGTGTAAGTGAAACTGAACATCGAACGAGTAACGAAACATACCATTAGACACAACCAACTCAAAAGCTTGAGATCGGTCTTTCGCACAGCCCTCCTCTCCTCCTCGGGCGTCCAAGTAGCCGATGGATCCCACCGATGGCCGCCTTCGTAAGTCTCGTGCGGTGGCAGCGCATGATGAAGTTCCTGGCGGCCAACGCCGACAGACGTCTTGTCGATATCCACCGACAACCGCTCCGCAACTGCAGGGCTTGACTCGATATCAGGATTACCCATTTTTGAAACAAAGAATATTACCCGCGATTATTTTCTCAGACTTGGTAATGATTCAGAAAGGACCTGTCTCTAGAGAGTCGAGGTGATCGTCGCTGATGATCCCAAACCTTGGGGACTCGAGTCGAGATATATAGCAATCTACACTTTGACCACGGACCAGACTTGTACATTTAGACTACCTAGTTCAACTTACCGAAAGAACCTCCGGGCGATTTGCAGTAGTGGCTAAGTGGCCATCCCCGGCAGACGGTGGGTGGCACGATCGCGCACGCCATAAGGACATGAAGCCAATTCTGGTAACCATGATGGCTCGTCGAATGGATAGTCCAGGGGCCTCAAGGCGCCAAGAAATCTACAGGTGAGATGCAACAGACGGATTAGCTTAGCCGGCGATTTCAGGACGTGATACAGTGACCTTCTGACAGGGCACTAGTAGAAATTGAAGCATTGAGATTGGCTCTGGCCCCTCGTAGGAGCTGGGGTCGAGAGTCCGATATTTTCTCCGTATTGCGCATGTCATATTTAGTCCCGATGTCGTCTTTGCGGAGAGCCGTGATTCGACGTTGTTCGTTTACATCCAACGGTCCGTGGGTTCCATCTGGGGTTAGTCTGATTCCGCTGTGCCGGGCCCTTGTTATAATTATTCTAAGCTGCCATCCGAGGATTTCTCCGGACTTGAATAGAGCCTCACATAATTGCCATAATTGCCTTCTTTTCCTGGTCAATTGACTGAATTGTCCAACATCAATCAAATATTGCACCATGCCTTCTGCTGCACCCGAACCCGTTTCTGGCGATAATATCCTCGGCGGTCATGCTGAGAGTCGTCCACGCCTGACTGAACCCTTGACTTACACGGGCAGCCTGGACGATATCCCCCAATTCGATGCCACCCCTGCCATTGGCCGTGAATACAACGGACTTCAGATTCGAGACCTCTTGAAGTGGGATGAGAGACACATTCGTGACCTTGCCGCTACCATTTCTCAGCGTGGAGTTGTCTTCCTGAAGAACCAAGATGTCACCCCAGAAGAGATGAAGGACTTTATGCTCCGACTCACAGATGTCGCTGGGTGCCCTGCTAGTTCTGGTCTGCATGTGCATCCTTTGACTGAAGAGGGTAGTGAGTTGGGTGATCAGATCAGCGTTATCTCAAGTGAGAAGCAGAAGAAGGGAGGTGGTTTGACACACCAGCTGAGTGATGTGAGCCGTTTTGCCTCCGCTGGGTGGCACTCAGACATGTATGTACATGACAAGTTTGAGCCTAGAACTTGCTGACATTTGCAAAGTACCTTTGAGAAGGTCACCTCAGACTATGCGATGCTCAAGATCCATACACTACCAGCCACTGGTGGTGATACGGTATGTTCACTTACACTGAGATAATGGATGTTGAAGCACCTATTGTTTCGAAATCACCCTGTTCTCAACTCTCCAATTCCATCTTACTGACGTTCATCAGCTCTGGGCATCAGGCTACGAGGTCTACGATAGACTCTCAGACCCTATGAAGAAGTTCCTCGAGGGACTGACCGCAACACACGACGCTAGCTTCTTCCACGACGAGGCACGACGTCTCGGTAACCCTATTCGCAAGGACATCCGCGGTTCTCCTCTAAACCAAGGCGATAACCTGACATCCGTACATCCTCTTATCAGAACGAACCCGGTCACAGGGTGGAAGTCAGTATTCGTCAACAAGGGCTTTACCAAGCGCATCAATGGGTTGTCAAGAGATGAGAGCGACACATTGCTCGCTTATCTCTTCAACCTGGTGACACAGAACCACGATGCTCAAGTCCGATACCGATGGAGCAAGAACGACTGTGCGATCTGGGACAACAGATCAACGTTCCACTGCGCGACATATGATTATGAGGCAGCTCGAGCTGGTGACAGAGTAGCCAGCTTGGGCGAAGCGCCGTACCTTGATCTCAACAGTAAGGGACGCAAGGAAGCACTTGGTATTTGAGCGTAATGATGCTATATGAGATTTGGATAATGAGGGAAAATATTATTGCAAGATGGTCACAAGACTCTTGTGAAATGACACAAGTTTAGGACAATGATTGATATGAGTTAGGATAAGAAATGGCCTAATGGCCTATCTAAAGTTAAGGTGATTAATTATATGGAGTCCCTATATTTAGTGCCTGATAAATTATCTGCAGCGTGGTCCAAGCTTTCATCGAAGGGGTGACGACCAAAAACTTCCGATCTCGTTTATTTCCCCAAGAACGAGCAGGTCGCCATAGTCAATCAGTCAAGGTCATGAGTCCGATTGAAGCATCACAATGAGTCAACAATTGAAGGCTCAACTCGTATCTTCGAGCCTGCGGCGGGCTCTACGCCTACCGCCCAGCCCTGTCCTGAAGCGTTCCTCTACAGCGCTTGCAATCGGAGGCAACAACGCCGACCCGCCGATGACCCGTGCCCGTCCCTTTCACTCAGGACCCCTCCCCCGCATCAGCTCAAGAGCTTGGACAGCCTCATCTCACCAACAGGCTTCAGCTTCTACTTTTCTAACGACTTCTTCTCGGCCTCTTCATACCTCTCAATTACGTTCTTTTCTCTCTTCGAGCTTCACGACAGCTCCCTCCTCTCGATCGACCCTCCCTCGGCCTCTTCGCGACTCCAAGCGCACCTCTTCTCTCCTCCGTCAGCAGCAGCGGAACTGCTCCTGTCGCCGAGCCATGCATCGAAACGGATCCGATGTCGCCAGCGCGAGCCTAGACGTTCGCCGTGGCCGCGAGGTTCTTCCCAAGAACGTCAAGCCTCTACACTACGATCTTACTCTCGAGCCCAACTTCGAGACCTTCAAGTATGAGGGCACCGTCGTCATCGATTTTGATGTGGTCGAAGATTCAACCTCCATCGCTCTCAACACGGTAGATCTCGAGATTCACGACACCCTCGTCGAAGCCAATGGTAGCACCGTCAGCTCCTCGCCTACCGTCGATTACAACAAGGACACCCAGACCACTACCATCACCTTTGATCAGACAATTCCTGCAGGCCAAAAGGCGAGGTTGACTCAGCGCTTCACCGGTACTCTCAACGATGATATGGCAGGCTTCTACAGGTCTTCGTACAAGGATGAGGAGGGCAACACCAAGTACATCGCTACAACTCAATTCGAGGCCACCGATGCCCGTCGAGCATTCCCTTGCCTGGACGAGCCGGCTCTCAAGGCGACATTCACAGTCACTCTGATTGCTGACAAAAATCTCGTCTGTCTGGGTAACATGGATGTCGCCTCTGAAAAGGATGTTGACTCCAAGCGCAAGGCCATCACCTACAACAAGACCCCCATCATGTCTACCTACCTCCTGGCTTTCATCATTGGCGACCTCAAGAGCTACGAGACCAATAACTTCCGAGTTCCGATCCGAGTGTGGTGCACTCCTGATCAGAACCTCGACCATGCTGTTTTCTCTGCCGAGCTAGGTGCGCGAACACTTGAGTTCTACGAGCAGGAGTTCGGTAGCCAGTATCCCCTCCCCAAGATGGACATGGTTGCCATACCTGATTTCGCTGCCGGAGCTATGGAGAACTGGGGTCTTATTACATACAGAGTCGTTGATCTTCTCCTGGACGAGAAGACCAGCAGTGCTGTCACCAAGAAGCGAGTAGCCGAGGTCGTTCAGCACGAGCTGGCTCATCAGTGGTTCGGCAACCTCGTCACAATGGACTTCTGGGATGGTTTGTGGCTAAAGGAAGGCTTTGCAACATGGATGTCATGGTATTCTTCCAACGCTTTCTACCCTGAGTGGAGGATCTGGGACGGCTACGTTATTGATGATTTGCGATCTGCTCTGGGCCTCGACTCTCTTCGCAGCTCTCACCCCATCGAAGTGCCTGTCAAGCGTGCGGACGAGGTCAACCAGATTTTCGATGCCATCTCATACGAGAAGGGTTCTTGTGTATTGCGCATGATCTCCAAGTACTTGGGTGAGGATGTCTTCCTTAAGGGTATCCGAATCTACCTCAACAGACATGCCTACGGAAACACCGAGACTACTGATCTCTGGGCGGCGCTCAGTGAGGCCAGTGGTAAGGACGTCGAGCGCGTGGCGGATATTTGGACCAAGAAGGTTGGCTACCCCGTCGTCGCGGTCACCGAGGATCAGTCCAAGGGCACAATCCATGTCAAGCAGAACCGATTCCTTCGAACGGCCGATGTCAAGCCGGAGGAAGACGAAGTACTTTACCCGGTGTTCGTCAACCTTCGAACCAAGGACGGTATCCAGGAGGATCTCGCGTTGAACACCCGTGAGGCCGACTTTAAGGTGCCCGATTTCGACTTTTTCAAGGTCAACTCTGGCCACTCTGGTATCTACCGCACATCTTATTCCACCGAGCGACTACAAAAGCTCGGACAGAACGCCAAGGCGGGTCTTTTGGGCGTTGAAGACAGGGCTGGAATGATCGCCGACGCTGGTGCCCTTGCCGCTGCTGGCTATCAAAAGACTTCCGGCTTGCTGTCTCTTCTTCAAGGCTTTGACTCTGAAAACGAGTTCATCGTCTGGGATGAGATCACCCTTCGTGTCGGATCCCTTCGAGACGCTTGGGTTTTCGAAGAGGATAAGGTCAACGAGGCTCTCAAGGCTTTCCAGAGAGACCTGGTCAGCAAGAAGGCCAACAAGCTGGGATGGGACATTACTGATGCTGATGACTTTACCGCTCAGCGTTTCAAGGCACTCATGTTTGGTAAGGCTGCCATTGTCGAAGACGAACCTACGAAGAAGGCGTCATTCGAGCTATTCGACAAGTTCATCAAGGGTGACCGAGACGCTCTTCAGCCTAACCTGCGATCAAGCGTTTTTGCCGTTGTATTGACTTACGGAGGTGAGGCTGAGTACAATGCCATTGTCAAGGAGTATGAGACCGCCAAGCAGAGCAGCGAGCGAAACACAGCTCTCCGATCGCTTGGCTTTGCCCGGGATCCCGCCCTCATCAAGCGAACTCTGGAGTACACGCTCAGTGACCACGTCAAGACTCAGGATCTCTACATGCCTCTCAGTGCTCTCCGCGCTCACAAGGAGGGTATTTTGGCGCTTTGGGGATGGGTCAAGGAGAACTGGGATCTACTCACCAAGCGACTACCACCTGGTATGTCACTCCTTGGCGACATGGTAGCTATCTCGACAAGCTCTTTCACACAGAGTGAGCAGATTGCGGATGTGAAGAGCTTCTTTGAGCAGAAGGGAACCAAGGGATTTGACCTCGAGTTGGCGCAGAGTCTTGACTCGATCAAGGCCAAGCAAAACTGGCTCGCAAGGGACAAGGAGGATGTCAAGCAGTGGCTCAGCCAGAACAAATACCTGTAAAATAGTTGCATAATAGAAAGGAAGAGCTATGATGCTCAAGGGATCACTAAGCATATGCAAGAATAAACAAAGCGTAAAATTATTGCTAGTCCGCACAAATCTGTATCCTTAAAGGTGTATGTATGCTGGCATCAAGGTCGTTAGGGTACGATCTATACTTTTGTTTGACCAGAAAGTGGTTCAAGGAGCCAGACAATTCGCTCCGTTTCTCGACATGTTCACCGTTGAGGCGAAGGAGAGTCCATGTCGTTGGTATCGGCAATGCATCTACTAGATTGATTATGGTGGTGAACTTATCAGGCCAGCCATCCCAGCCATAAGTAAACTCATCATTTCTGCTCTTCAATGTTTTCTTGTTTGTGATAGATTAAATGTTGAATCTTTTTGTCGTCAGCGGTCGATCAGCACGTTGTGGTGGGAGCCTAACATTAATTACTTCGGCTCTGGGTTGGGTTGTGGACAGACAGAGGAAGTAATGGTTGAATTCGTAGAGGAAGCCTTCTTGCAAATGCGCAATTCTGAGCAAGATAGGATGTCTATGTATGTGACCTATATATGAATTAGGGATCTATCCTCCTACCTAGTCCTGTATCGCTTCTGTCGCATGCCAAGTATGCGGTCATAAAGTACCAGATAGGTCATATCGAGAGTAAAGGAACAAGGCAATATGTCTTTGTTTGTCTATTATACATGTACAGATATACACGGTTGTACACCACTTCTCGGTTCATACATCCATCATCTCACATCATTTTATCTCTTAAGCCTTGCCAGTCAACCAATCCCTCTCCTTATTCTTGCCCAGTCCCCCTGTACCAGTAACAGGCAGATCACGCTTCCGTAACTCCTCCTCAATGACCTTCCATCGGCCAACAGAAACCTCACGGTCAATAGGAGTGACCCTCTTGCTGTGCACCTTAACATTGGGAAGAGAAGGGAGGGTTTTCTGATCCTCTAGAACCTCGGCGAGCTTCTTGCCGCGTGTGGTAGGGGTTAGAGTCACGGTGAGTAGGTCCCCTGTTGTACGAGCGGCAGCGAGCTTGACGTCGGGGACGAGGTGGCCGGTGAGTTGGTAGAAACGCTTGCGGATCTATGTTTTTGTTAGTTTGAGCAACAGTAGATGTGAACAAGTTAGAGACATACAGCAAACTTGAGGTTGTCGTCGAGAGAGATGGCCTTCCATGAATCATCCCACGTCTGAACAATCTGCTGAGCCTCCTCAACAGATATCTCAGCCGCCTCCACAGGCTCCTGAGGAGAAGACTTCAGCCATTCAGCGACGTCCGAATGGCTGCCCGTGAGCGCAACACTTCCGTCCTTGACTCGAATATCAACTGCCAACGTCCGGTCCAGCTGGGCTCTATCGATAACGGGCCACTTCTTGACCCCCAAATCCTTAAGGCCAGCCTCACCCAGCGAAAAAGCCTCGGCAACAGCCTGACGCATATATACTCGCAGCAGAGCCTCATCCTTTACTCGGTTTACGGCAAAGCCGCGGAACTCGCTCTCCTCGCCCCAGTGGCCGGGTTGCTCCCACCAGCTCTTAAGCGGCTCAATCATCTCGAGGTCGTCCATTGTAGTGGCGGGTGCATAGCTGCTATCGACAGACTCAATCTCCTTCTCAGTCATAGCCTCGGAACGGCCTGGAGGCAGTACTAGACGAGAAGTGCGCAAGGCGTAGGGGATAAGGTCGGCTCTTGAGAGTTGGGCCTCCTCGGGTAGATTCGAAGTATCCTCGGGCTCCATTCGCTGGTTATAAGGGTCCTCAGGACCGGGAGCATCACCCCTCCAGAGCTGTTTACGGACCCATTGCGATGTCTTGCCGACCTCGTGGACGGGGGAGGAGGTCGAGAAGGTGGCGCGGGCAACGAAGGATGTGCGGTTGACGGACGCGATGGCGGATGGCAGAGAGGCAAGACCTCCTACCCGCGGTATTCGAGGCATTGTGAGGGTGTTGGGATTAGGAGGTCGGATGTGAGATCTTGAAAGAGTTCGAGATGATGGAACGGTTGGAGAGGTACAAGTCTCAATGGGAACTTTTTCCAGCGTGGTTCTATTGGCCAATGGGAACGTACGAGGCTGAAGTGGGTACGGGATCTTGATCCACTTGTCGCCAACTATCGATAGCCTCAGTGATTGACGTGCAACCTCCATGACTTGAAGCGATAAGCAATCTCCAGCAACAGCACGCAATGGCACGAATATCACTATTTATTCTCCTATTGGGAGCATTAATATCGCTGGCCGCAGCTTGTGAGTACGAATTGCACCATAACCCCGACGATAGCTAACATCTTCCAGCCGCGCCCACCTTTTGCAAATGCACCTGCTTTAAGAACAGCACCATCATCCCCCTCGGTCCCAAAGACGAAACATCTTCCTCCCAGCTCCGACGCGCCGTCCTCGATATTCCAGCTCCCCAGCTCGAACCACGCTCAAAGTCCAAATCATGCTCCGAATGCACAAAGGCCTTCTGTCTCAAGCAGGGTATTGACTTCTGCAAGGACGCGACTGAGGAGGATGTCACTACCATGTGTTTCCAGCGAGACAGCAACAAGGACAAGATCATCGTTTGGGGATTCATTGTTGGGACCGTCGGTTTGTTGGGTTGGGCGGCGTTCAAGAAAGTTGTCTCATTGCGCGAAGGGACAGGGTTAGGGAGGCAGGGCTCCAACTATGCTCCCATGGGAGGGAACTTCCGATGAGTTTATGAATAAAGCGGCATTCTATGACTTGTCTTGGTTCGGCGGGGTGCGATACGGGTCGGTTTTCTTCAATGGGTAGAGATGGGAGTTTGGTGTTGGTGGGTATCATGACTTTACAAGGGTTAACTGCGACTTCCAGGTATATCGCATTACAGATCAAGACCATATTTATGAATATATATGTTCAAACAGATCAAAGCGTCGTGATAATTCAATGCAACCTACATGCGCCGACTTTTCCACCTCCTGACCTTTCTGCCTAGGTCTAGTCATTAACTCCCGAGCCCTGACATAACTCTTTAAACTAAACCGTCACATTTTCCGAACCCTGTTCCCTCCTACGCCGCAACTACAACCATCTAAGAGCCGTTGGCCTCACGACGGGTGCGGACCGCATCAGCCAGATCCTCAAGTACGGAAACGGTATCCTCCCAGCTGATGCATGCATCAGTGATGCTGACACCGCGCTTAAGAGCAGAAGGACCCTCAGCGGGAACCTTTTGGTTGCCCTCACCAATGTTGGACTCGATCATGACGCCAACAATGGCCTTCTCACCCTCACGGAGCTGGTCGCCAACAACCTTGGCAACCTTGGGCTGGTTTCTGTGGTCCTTTGAAGAGTTTCCTGATACAAGTTAGTTATGAAACCAGAATGAAAAACTTAAGGAACGTACCGTGGGAGCAATCAACCATGATAGCCTCCTTCTGCTTCTTGTCCTGCAGGACCTTCTTGGCAGCCTGAACGCTCTCCTTGTCGAAGTTTGTGCCCTTGGTTCCACCACGGAGGATAACAAAGCAGTGCTCGTTACCCTTGGTGCGGGTAATAGCAGCAAGACCCTGCTTTGTAACACCCATGAAGTGGTGCTGAGCAGCAGCAGCGCCAATGGCGTCAATAGCAACACCAAGGCTGCCGTCTGTGCCGTTCTTGAAGCCGACGGGGAAAGAAAGACCAGAGGCAAGCTCGCGGTGAAGTTGAGACTCGGTGGTACGGGCACCAATAGCACCGACGGAGATACAGTCGGCAAGGAACTGAGGAGAGATGGTATCGAGCATCTCAGTAGCAATTGGCAGACCCTTGCTGGTCAGGTCAACAAAGAGCTGACGGGAAACACGGAGACCCTTGTTAATCTTGAAAGAGTTGTCGATATCGGGATCGTTGATGAGGCCCTTCCAGCCGACGGTTGTTCGGGGCTTCTCGAGGTAGGCGCGCATCACGATGCAGAGGTCGTTTGATAGCTTGTCTGAGAGCTCCTTAAGTCGAGCAGCGTACTCCTGGGCTGTGGCGGGGTCGTGGATAGAGCAGGGACCGACAACGACGAGAAGCTTGTCGCTGGTACCGAGGACGATGTCGGCGGCATCTTGACGGCCCTTGACAACAGTGTTTTGAGCCTTCTCAGGGAGAGGAATCTCGGAGGTGAGGAGAGCAGGAGGGATCAGAGGATCCTGTCCGAGGACTGGTTCCAAGTTAGCAATGGACCTCGTCATGCGCTGTGTGGGCAGTAGTGTGAGGGTATAGAAATGACAAGGCGCAGCATGTTAAGGTAAAACAATGAAGCTTTGGGCTCATTCTCGCGGGAAATTCTCGCGGAAAACAGAGTCATTTCCAGTTGAGAAAGCATGTCCTGACAAGTTTGCGCATGGCGAGTAGAATTGCCACAAGCATCATGAGTGCTCCGAACCCAATTGCAACATGCAAGGACCAAAACAACCAAATACAACGGCAAATACTAACCTCTGGTGTCATCGGCAGCAATGGTAGTCATGTCTATGGCTGAAGGCATTGTGAATATGTGAGTTGTAGTGTTCTCCTAGAAGATGGAAATTTTGATATGGAGGGGTATGGTTTACCTTGGGCGGGTAGTGGTATTTAGTGCAGCTCCAACAAGTGGGACGGAGTAGGCGATGGAGATCGAAATTCGTGGGTGTTGAGTAAACTTCAGTAGAACGCCACGAGGCTGGAATTAATAAGTTGGAGATGCAGGATAGAGTGCGAGGAAGAAGTATAAACCAAGAGGTTGTCAAGATATCCTACTGTAGACGCAATTTTTTTCTAGGGTGACTCAAAAGGCTGGATGGACTTTGAGGGACGTAGCACCACACCGGAGTAGCTTCGGAGGTGACCCCACCGAGGGGTCAACCTCAAGGGCCCTGCGGTCGCTTTTTCGTAGGCCCAGGCCCAGAAGTTACACGCAAATACATTGACCAACTACGTCAGGGTTCTAGAATTTTGCAATTATCAATGGTCTAAGCTCAATTGGCTCCGGTTTGGGTCCGTAGTAGAGCTCACGATCTCGGTTATGCGAGGTATTAGGATGAAGCGATGAAGCTAGGTTGAATAGTCTAAACATAACAACTATATCTTTTTTCACATGTGGATAGTCGATGTTCTTTTTCTGTATCACATGCCCTTGTGGAATAATGTTGAAATGAGTGTATCGCCTATGTCGGAGGTTGGTTGTTGAGATGCATGCAAGCAACGGGCGATCGCTTTGACCGCCGCCTATTCAACCTGTTCGTTCTCGAAAGGGTGTAACCCTCCGCAAACACATGTGTGAGAAGCCATCATGTACTGGCACAGTGGTAGTGGTACTGCATTGATTCTTCAATTGAGGTGGTGCGACCAGACCTGTGTGGATGATTTAGGGAACTTTTCAACCTCTGCCTAGGCTGTGACTGTGAATGGTGAATTGGCCAGACTATTGTATATTTCCGATTGATTCTCGTCTTCATACCTACTCTCTTTCACGGTCCGTAGCTCGGGCTTACGGAGTGTTGTTGATCTCTGATCTGGGGTTCAAGGGTCTGGTCCCCAAGAAACTAGGGTAATCTAGTGTCATTAGCACCACCATCATCTCTCCCTACCAATAGACGCGTCTCGGAAACCAACGTGAATCAACATCCGATGATCCATTGTGCCCCTTTTGAAAGTAAACATGGATCTTCAATGCTGACAGGAATTGCACCTCGGAAGGATGGAATAAGGGAGAATTTTGTAGTGACGTCGGTATGCAGCGGATATTGTGATACGGCTTCTTGGTATCGTGGCTGTTTCCAAATCTCCCCACGTTGAGAGCTTTAGAGAATCATCTGTTGCACAGAGGAATGTGTGTCGCCGAGAAAAGGGCAGTGGCACCAAAACACTGAAATTGAGCTGGCATAGAAATCAGTTCAATGCTAGTATTATACGTGAAAAAACCCAGACCATGTCGTCTCGTGATCAGGAGCTTCGTATTAACAGCCCAGGTTTTTCGCACGACACTACCCTACACACCATCCCTAGAATTGACTGGCCGACCTCGGGATCTGAGCCAGGTAGAGGAGTTGTCTCAGACATATCTGAACCAAGCGGTGCCCGTTTGTGACGTCTCAGAAGAACTCATGCTCTACTGAGACGAAAACCAACCAAGCGAAACACAACTGAAACCTGGGTACCAACTTCAGTTGACAATTTCACAACGTTGTCGGTCCTCTCACGACTCTTGTCAAACATAGTGAACCGCGTTGCGTCTGGGGCCCTCGGACTGCGGATCTGTTGGTCCGTGAGACCCTTGCCTCTCAGTCCAGGCTGCCCACTCAGCCCGCCTCTTCACTTTTCTCGTGATGATGAGCATGGCGCATGGATATGACAAGCCTCGTCAGAAGGGGCAAGGGTCAATTAGGTCATTGGTTTTCTCAAGGGATCGCTCGGATTCTCGGCGACCCCACGACTAAAGGTGAATGGAATCGGATCGTCTGGTCAAAGGGCGCCATGGCGTGTGTCTCCATAGTCTACAGTACAAACTTTGGCCATCCATTTCTTCCACATCCATTCACTGAACCAACCGACCCCTTTTCCTTTGACAGTGACATTTTACAATTCATCATTCGATTTCTTGAGCTTCTGGATAAGCTATTCAGGGTCTTTTCATCTGCATTGTTTTCTTGAATTTCCTGATACCCAATTCGTCAATTGCGGCTCTTCATCCATTGTCCGCCTTTTGTTTACTTTCGTCCGATATCTACCAACGGCTTTACAACCCAAACCCCTAATATTCAACCAAGACATTAACGATCGACTTATTTCCCCGCTCCTTCCATCTGTTTCACTTTTATGTTATTCACTTTCTTTGTTGTTTGTCCTTGATTTTCTGTTGGTCATCGTCAGCCCCAGCCCAGCCAAAAAGAAGCAACCCCCAGCCTCTCCGCCGGCTGGCTTACTGCCTGCGTTCCAAGCTTCCTTCCCCCCCTCACAGCCTCCGATCCACTACCCGTGCCTTCCTTCGCCGACGACAGGCCGCCACCTTCCTCGTGAACTCAACTCTAACGACCCTTTCCCACGCCAACTTCAACTCTTTTCAACACTACCCAGCCCAACCTCTTAATCTTGGCTTTGTCATTGACGTTATCACATTCATCTTTTGACGGTAACATCAGTACAAAACCTCGACTCTTGTGCTTTGACTCTGAGCATCACGCTATTACATCGCCTTGCATCGGATACCCCCGCGGTACTGTACTTGCGAACTTCCAAGGGACCTTTTTGGCCGCCTACAGTACTGTACCGTACTCCACCCGCATTAACACGCAGGGTCCAACAGCAAGGTCGACATCACTTGATCGCTGCTCAGATTTTCCAGTATTTACTGGTCCCAATCTCTTCCACAACAAACCGTAGTTTGTAATCAAGGACAAGATGTATGCCGTTCAGCCTGCTGGATTCGAGCAACGGAAACGAGCTCGAGAGGAGGAAGAGCTCGCCAATGCTAATGGCTCTATGAGCTTCGGTGAGCACCGAAACGTAAGTTTACCAAAGCCACAGCAAAGGCATATCTTCTATAGCATCGAATACTAAACATTACCAGAAACGACTCCAGTGCCTTCCTCTCCGTGCATCTCCTCGAACATCGCAACAATGGCCCGACTCATCCATGCCTCCCCCGAACCTGGCCTCGAATGAGCAGTTCCAACAAAATAACTTTTCACAATGGCAATCGTCGACAAACATGACATCACAGCCCCAAGCATATTCCGAGATGGACATGATGCAAGCAAACCATATGCAGCAGCATCCGGGCCGACTGGACATGATGCAGCCAGAGTCTGACAACGTCAACGGGCGTATGCCCACGCCCATTCAGCCCAATTTCGCCGCGCAAGTTAGAGGCCAACAAGCTATAACAGGTCCTAACGGCGTTGCAAACCTTGGCCACCAGAACACCGGCTTTAACGATGATCAAAGTGTCCCTCGCACAATGGTTGGAGGATGGCAGGCTGCCCAGAACAACCGACGTCTTCCTTCTCCCATTTCCGAATGTGATGACTCTATGCCATGCCAGCCCATTACCCCTACTGGTATGGAGTTCGATATTGGCGCTCAGGGTTTTGTTACCCCTGGCATGGACCACCCTAACGTAACTGTCGAGCCTTCACCTCCCCACGACATGGAACATCCTAATGGGATGATGGATGTGGAATCGCATTGTTCGGCTCACTCAGCCGATGGTGATGGTGACCCAACAACTCCTTCTCCCCGAAGGGGACACATCCGCAGTCGACACACCGTCAACAACTGGACTTGGCAACCCGGCATGAAGAAGAGTTTCAGTATAGGATACCGAGCGGACTGCGAAAAGTGTCGTCTCAAGGTTCCAGGCCACTTTAACCACATCATTGTTTCCTAGGGGAAGGAGAAGATCATTGTGGATCCTTGTGAACAACGTTCGCTATAGGACAGTGGCGTAAGGTCACTCGATTGGAGACTTGAACGATTCAAGCGCAAGATTGCTTTCAGTGCCGTCGGTAAACAGGACTCACCGACTGCGACCAGCAGATCGGAAAACACAAACTTGGTACCCCCAGTGTAAGCCTACGAGGCTTCGACGAATGGGGCATGCCGCGAATGGAGGAAGGTGGTGAGGAAGAAATTGGTTAGTTCCAGGCTGTCCTTGTGTGAAGGACATGTGCAAGCCTGGACCGGCGTGATGAACTTGACTGGAGACTGCCAGCAGAACACGATCTTTTCATTTCACTTTGTTATATGGCGTTCCGGACACGGATTAGCGGTTTTGCGGATAGCATTTGGTCATTAAGGGCATATATTGATTACCCACATGGAAATAGGGAATCAGGAGTCAGCGACAAGGTCACCGAGACGGCCAGGTATAGAGGGAAATACCAGAATAGCGATAATGTTATACATAAATAATGGAGCCATACTGAGCTCAATATCTCACACGAGATCACCATAAACGAGTGACTGATGCATGTTGATCGCTTAAAATTGAATAGATATGGTAAAGTAGGGCTTGTTCCCCTTGATGGTACATACAAGATGGTCCCCCGACGCCGTCTAATGCACTGCCAATCTACACATATGATACACTCCTTTTGGATCCCACCACATACACTCCGCTCTTTATTTCCTCGTGTTGCCATCCATTCGTCTTTCCAATTATTTTTATACAATTCACCAGAACTTCCACCAGGACTTGCTGGACGAGCCACCCGCAGGATCTACGCCTAGCTGATCTAGGGGACCTCCGTTCTGTTGGGTCCCCAGCTGCTCCAGCCTTATACGACTCTCCTGGAGCTCGGGCTTGTCTGACGATTGCACCTTGGCATCCTCCTGCTTTTGCCCACCAGAGAAGATGCCAAGCACACCCTTGCCACTCGACGTCTTTGCGGCGTCGTCCTCGCTCTTGTCCTGAAAACTAGGCTTGATGTGCTCCTCGAAATGTGTGCGGTGTGTGGGTGCAGCAAGAAGAGGTGGTAGCTTCTCGCCCTTTGCCTCGGCGGCATGGTTGGCCTCCTCGACGAGAAGGATCTGTTCCTCGGTGGCCTCGCCCTTGATGTAGGCAAGACGGGCCATGGCGAGCTCGTCGGCTTCGAGTCGCTTCTGGGCTTCGACCCATTCGGCGCGGCGAGCGCGGTTATACTGGACCATGTCCCAGACGGAGTAGACGGAGACGACACCTGCGACGACTGATGGAATTGTCAGTGACACTAATTTAATTGAATTGTTGCTTGTGATGCTAGCATACCTGTGAATATCACAATGCCTCCCACGGTCCATCGGTGCGCTACGTCAAAGAATCTTCTCGAGACATCGATGATCCTATCCGTCTTGCTAACCTGAGCATGCTGAGCAGCAAGATGAGCTTGTCGTAGCCTCCTCACACGCTGCTCGGGCGATTCGCCGGGAATGCGCGACACCTTGGGAGCGGCCTTTGAAGTAGCGTGGGGGATTGTGGACGTGAAGCGGGTGGCGTCCTTGACACTCCTGGGACCCATCCTAGAAGCCATTGCTGCGGTATTTTGCGTGAAGCGAGGGGAGCTTCACAGAGAGGAATTGCTTCAGATTTCGGGATGGTGGACCGTTGGCGGTCGTGGGTCTTCTTGGGTCGTCGACTTTCGGGATGGATGGGAAGTGGTGTCATGAGATTTTTCGGGCCAGAGACGTCAAACGGCGTACAGGAGGAATTGCGGGGCTTTGATTGGTGCGGAGTAGCTTCGGGTGAGAGGAGTGGGATGCTTGGCTTGAATTGAAGACGACATGGAGAGGTTCAAGATGTTTGTGCACGTCAAATGATGCTTGTGAAATCTATTATTACGGCTTGAAGATTATTATATGTTGATGATAAAATGAACCTGATCTGTAGCTAACCTATGGCATTATGCTGAAAAACCTCGTCACGGAACTTGTGTTTACGCAGTAGTACTTCGGGGTAAAGCAGACGCCCTTCATGACCCCTCCATACAGTTCAAGTGCTTTGGTCATGCAAGCGAGAAGCATCGGAAAATCACGAGTGGCGGCTATTGGATACTACGTTTTTTAAAGTGCCAGGAGGTTCATGTCTTCTGCTAACCTGGAGATGGGGACACCTCGACGCGTCGTGACATCGCGCCAGCATCACGGTGTACATCTCGACTTCACATGGAGCACACATGGCGCGCAACAGTCCGCTACGTAGGCAAGTATGATCAAACATCAGAAGTCTCTTCTTCATGCGACAGCTTCAAGCCATCAACACAATGAAAAGTGTGTAATAAATCAAAAATTACGCCCCCCATGGCCCCGAAGGACAATGAAGTGCTTCAGACTCCGCGAATGTGCAATGCAGGCCTTCCACACTGAGAATCCCAAATCATGAGCTAGGATTCTCGGAACAAGGTAAGTATGAAGAGAAAAGAAAAACCAATGAAAGGTGGGAGGGAGAGCGAGTTTATATAGGTTTTGGAAGGCTGAGTTGATGCCTTGACCCTGAGGCTGCACGGGGCTGGGAGATTGGATTACGGGCAGGGGCCACGTCGATGCCTAGCAGGCCGGCAGTGACGAGCAGTGCACAACCTGCCAGGCAGAAAAGAAAACTTTATGCGTGTTTTCACAAGGGAATTTATGGATGTGTTTGGCAGGTGGTTCATAGTGAGTTTGTGGAGTGCATTCACATTTTGATGGATGGTTCGACTAGCGCCAAGTTAGAGCAACAACAGGACCGATCAAAGAAGACTTGAACTCTGTGACATGCTGCAAATCCCAAGAACTGGTACTTGTCAAAAGTCCCATGTGTTTTTGTCGACATTGCCAATTTGCATGTAGTACCTATGCTGTCATTTTTGTGCTCTCAGATATTGAGCCTGGTCAAGATGCCCTTGATTAACGCCGTTTCAAGGTCACACCTCTTTGTTGAAATACTGGATACTGCTACTCGTAAAGTAATACGAGCACGGCTGGAACGGCGTGGCCTGTCCTTCACTCGATTTTTTGTATGATGGAACTATGCACTTTATCGAAATGATCTGTAGTTGGTGTTTGATTGACGATCGTGGTGTTGATAATTTTCGCTGAGTCCTCTCACTCTGGTCGTGGATGGTCCCTTTTCTTGTGCTTCACGACTCGCTCAAGTTGTTGGATGGCTTCCATTTTCTCAACTGGATACTGACATATTGTCCACATCCCATATCGTTTTTCGCCCGTATATAACATATATTTGTAGAATAAAAAAAAGACCTCTAAACCCGAGTGTAAGAAGTTGGAGATCACACAGCTCAGGTTAGGCTCATGCACACGGTCCAAGAAAAACTCAAGATACAGAAGGAACGCATATTGAGATTTTAAACCTAGGAAAAATAAAAGAGGAGAGAAAAAGGTGTCATCCTAAGATTAGTATTATTTCTAGCATTTTGGACCAAGCCTTATAAAATTCTATAATATCCAAAGTAGAACACCCGTCTCAAGATTTTGCTGGACGACCTGCCATACTAAAAAGTTCTTACACATACCTTAATAACGCTACCTACAGAAATGCGTAATCCTTTCAGCCAATCAAACTACACAGAGTGACAATGTTCTCGACTCGCCTCCAAATCCTGACCGGCACACGCTTGAATATTCTTCCGGTCCCAACTTTCCAAAATGCATGATTTGGAGAAAGTGCGACAAACCCACACCACGTGACCCGCACCTTCCACACTCGCCTAACCCCCACCAGTGCGTAGCACGTAGGGCTCCAAAACCCTTCTAGGAATTTGACAAGCCTCAACCCTCCGAAATTTCCACGCCTGACCCGACCGAAGCATCGACAATCGGAGCACGTTGATCGCAAGCAGACACAATGGTATGGATACTTACGCCCAATGCGATGCTCATTATCGCGCTCGCCAGCATTTACTGACCTGATTTTCTACAGGCGATCAAGCACAACCAGAAGCTCGTCAACAACCGTGAGCCAACACCCCACGACAAAACGATGTGATCAAGGACTTCAGCGACTGACTCCTCATACAGATTTCCGCAAGGATTGGCAGCGCCGGGTTCGAACCCACTTCGACCAGGTATGGCGATACCCCGACGAGAGAACTCGATTTCTGGAAATTTAAAAAAAAAGGCACACAAATATTGACTATTGGAATAGCCCGGCAAGAAGTCGAGAAGACGCACAGCTCGCCAGGCCAAGGCTGCTGCCCTCGCTCCCCGACCTGTCGACAAGCTCCGACCTGTTGTGCGATGCCCTACCCTCAAGTACAACCGTCGTGTCCGCTCCGGCCGCGGTTTCACCCTGGCTGAGCTCAAGGTATGATTCTTGGTATTTCAGTCAACTAGAGACGATATCTGACACCCTCACAGGAGGCCGGTATCCCCAAGGCTTTCGCTTCCACCATCGGTATTGCCGTCGATTTCCGCCGACAGAACCTCAGCGAGGAGTCCCTGGCCGCCAACGTCGCCCGTCTCAAGGCCTACCAGGAGCGATTGATCCTCCTCCCCCGCCGATCTAACGCCCCCAAGAAGGGTGACACCAAGACCGACGTCTCCAAGGTCGACAAGGCCTCTCTCGTCTCCGCTGCTTTCCCTATCGCCCCTACCGACATTGCTGTCAAGGAGATCAAGAAGGGTGACATGCCCTCCAACATCGAGGCCGGTGCTTACCGAACTCTCCGTGTCGCTCGCGCCAACGCCCGATACGAGGGTGCCCGACAGAAGCGTGTGCGGGATGCCGCCGAGGCCGAGACGGCTAAGAAATAAACTTGCAAAAAGGGAACTGGTGTTTGAGGGTTTTGCTCTTTGCGTCTCTAAGACAGGGGCAACGTCGGTTCGAGGCTCTGATGAAAGGCTTGACCGGGTTTGGAGGGAGGATACTCTAGGTCCAGCTCAAGAAATTTACTGCATGATCACCGGCTTGTTCTGTAATCACTTGTCAATGGATGCATTCATGCATATGGTGTCTTAAAAGTTATCCGTTATGATTCCAACCTGGTCCAATGCTTCGACTATAACGTGATATTTGTTCGTCTATCGCTATCATTTTGTGCTCGTCTATCCATACGCCCCAAGCCCAGTTATCTACTCGGCCGCTTTGCCTGTAAGCAACTCTGTACCCTGTCTAATCAAACCTTGCAGCCGACTAGTTTGCGCCGACTCGAGAGTTTCCCCATTCTTGACAATCTCTGTGCACAAAACCAAACAATTCTCCCTGTCAACCTTGGCCATGTTGGCCTTCTGCTTAGGATCAACCTGTTGAGGTTCCAGAGCAAGTCCTTCAGGAATACCTGCAGGGATTTCCGGCTCGCCAGCCTCAATTTGAGGTACTTGGTCGTTTGATGTCGCTTGACCAGTCACTGCAAGGCTAAGAGCGTCCATACCCCCAGAAACAGCAAGTATATTGGCGATGACTTGGGCTCCATCCTTGGATCGTGACATGAGAGCAAAGACAAACCATGCCTCTGACCTTAGTATAGGCCACTTCTCCTGGGTGATGAGGAACGAGAGAATTTGAGAGAGGTCATGCTCAGCATAGAACAGACTTTTCGGCTGTGTCTCATCGCCAGAGGTCCATTCTGGAAGAACCTCGTCGACAGGAGCCGTATGAAGAACACGACACACAGTAGCAACACTGCGCGAGGCCTCGAGCCTGGTAGGTTCTGTGTCGGATCGACCAAACAGTGCGATGATGTCCTGAACAGTTGTGTGCTTGTTAGAGGAACTCTCCTCAGCTTCCACTGTTCTGGGCATAGCAACACGTCGGACATTGCCGGCGCTGTTGACTAAAAGGAGGCGAAGAAGGGATACAGCCGAGAATTGAACTTGGGGAAGAGTATCAATAGTCAATATTCTGGGTATACTGGCAGGCTCTAGCAGATCTCCAAGCAGTAGCTTGTTCTGGGCAGGAATTGCAAGGTTCTTGAGGAACGAAAGTGCCGAGTGAAGAAGTTGGGCCTCAGTTACCGAAGGATCGGAGAGGAGAGCGATGAGGGGACGATGGGCCTGAAACTTTTGCACAAATGCGGTAGAGGCCTCGTCTGAACGTGAGAGGTTACCCAAAGCCAGGCAAGCCGCAGACTGAAGAATAGCATGTGACCCTTGCAACCACTTAAGTAGAGATTGCGGCACGGAGCTTTCGAGGGGATAGAGTGTAGCGAAAGCATCATTGCCAGTCAGATCGGCCAGCGTCGTGAGCAGCGAACTACAGAGTTGACCCAGTTCCTTGGCGGTCTCATCATCATCAAGCTCTGCATCGAACTGCGTGTGTGCAATGTAGAACACTTTGACAAAAGCATCCAACTGCTTTTCATTGAGCAGCCGTTCCTGGAAGGTTTCGTTTGCGAGATAGTTCGCCGCGGTGGAGACAAGAGCGAGGAAATCCTCGATATCGGAGCGGAAGTCAGGACTAGCAGCGAGCTTGAGGAGGGTATAGACGGTTTGAGGGTCCGCAAGGGCCATCTCGCCATCCTGGGCGACAAGAAGGGCAAGGATTTTGCAGAAGTAGGTGATTAGAGGGTTGAAGTTGGCGAGGTTAGGGGACTGAAGGAGGGTGATGAGATGGCTGCTGAGTCTTGACTGCGATGCGAGAAGTTGAGCGGGTTCTATCAACGTCAGCATTGGATCTTAGGAGGCTTGAACTGGCGACTCACCATAGTCAACAAGGACATTGTAAAGAACGGGAATCAAGTATGGGATAAGACTCTCATGTTGAAGATGGTTGATGAAAGAGATAATATACTTCCCCTCAACAACTCGAGCTCGGTTTCCGTCTGTATCAGCACAAGAGTTGCCAGTAATGCGCAGGGCCTGAACCTTGACACCGTGAGCTTGCTGTTCGCTAGAGGCAAGGATATCAAGAAAGAATTCGAGAATTCCAGAGTCTCCGTATGGTATTCTCCAAGCCACTATGAGCAAGTTAGCGACACATACATTTTCTAAAGTACTTCAGATTGTCCTTACCATCTCGGCTTCCATCACCTAGTGCTTTAGCTATAGCTTCTAGCGAAGTAGGATCCTGTTGCTTGAGAGTTTCCAACACAGGAGAGAGTAAGTTTGTCCTTTTCGAAACGGCATCTTGACTTTCGTTGGCCTTGTCGTATGTATCTGGCGACTGCCCGCTGCCTTCACGCTGCAATAGCAGAGTAACATCTTGAGGAGTTACTGCCATAATGTTAGCCCCCCTTTGAAGAAGTTAAGAGAGTTTTTGTGGTTGGATGTTTCTAGTGGTAAGGTTAGCTGAGTGCACTATCACTCTCTATTGCATGCAGTGGAATAGGATGCCTACGATGGAAACCACAACCTGAGCGAGTCCTAGGCGTAGGGTAGGGTATTCAGCTCGTGAGCTGAATAATGTAAAGGCTTTCTTTGCTAAATTTAGTCAAATTTCTAGGACCTGGCTCGAGCTCCAATTACCGATCATAAACCACTTTTTTTCAGTTGATGAGTTCTCACTTTCATCGAGGGTCCTCATTGCGGTCAGCTAATATTCTACCCAGTGAACTCCATCGCGGGGCGGATCTCGGTGAAGCTCGGTGAATCCCAGTGGACTATTCCTCTAAGCACACGGCTAAATACCGGCAAAAACTCTTATGCCGGTCGGTCGGAGGGTCAAAATTCCGACCTCGGAATGATCCGCACCCGCCGACTTTGCACCCGGGGAAAAAGTCGACGGACCAGCAGCCGTTTCCTCGCCGCCATCACGATCCTCTTCCCCGTCGCGAACGTGGGCCGCTATTCAACATCGCTCCTCAGCGATATCTCTCCTTCTCTCTCCGTCACGCCTTTCTGACAATTACCTCCTGGTCCTAATAATCCTTCACAATGGTATGCGCGCGCATTATCCTCGATCCCGAAACCCGACCATGACTTTTGCCTCTTCAATCGCTGGCTTCGGTATTCTACAACAGCACAGCTACTAACATTCCCTGACCAGGCGCACAAGTTTGTCATCACAGCCTTCTTTACAGGCTCCCGAATTCTCGGCCGTTCCTTCGTCGCCGCCTATAAGCAGGCCCAAGCCGCTTCGGCATACCAGCGAGCCCAGGCCAAGGCCGGTAACACCACCGGCGGTGCTTCTCTCTCCTCAGGCATGACCCTCGACGAGGCATGCAAGATTCTTAACGTCAAGCCCCCGGCCGGCGGACAGGCCAACGTCGAGGAAGTCATGTCTCGGTACAAGCGACTCTTCGATGCCAACGAACCTCAAAATGGTGGCAGTTTCTACCTTCAGAGCAAGATTGTAAGAGCAAAGGAGCGATTCGAGCGCGAGATCGGTCCTATACGAGAGAAGATGGAGCAAGAGGCCGAAGTGAAGGAGGGATTTAAGCCCAAGGTCTACAAGGACTAGGCGATTCCCCTCGAAATTGAAGGACAGTAATAGTCCTGGAGAAAATGATGCTTGTACGATTTGGCCACGGAGTGTTCTGGGCCTCGTAAAGGAGTTCTGGAGGATTTTGGAGACGAGGGAGTTTCTCCGTGTATACATGTACATCTTCACTCGACTGCGGCATGGCACGGCGTTTATTGGGTTATCAGTGGCGTGATGAGCCGCCCGAGGTTGGTTCTTAGACGAAGAAAAAAAGACAGACGACCTATGCTATTATGTTTAATACAATTGTACGATATTGAATGGAGCACTTAAGAGGACTCTTTGTCCTTTGTACGAAGACAAGTTGTGCCCAGTTGCGTTGGACCAAGGTCAGGGTTTGCTAATGAATAGAGCTTTCAGAATCAATGACTTGTAAGGTTCCGAAAGGCCAGATGACAATGAGGGTGCCAGTCTGAGGCGAGATTAAATCCAGTGATGCCTTGACTGAAGACAAAGTTAGACAATTCACATATATTTTTAGTAAGTTCTTAGATCTTTAGTCATTCAAGGTAGAAGTTGAGCAACTTCTTTCTTACGAGTGACTACATTGAAATAATCCCTTTATTAACCCGGCTGGTTCCTGATACCATGGGAGGAGCGTTGTATTGCCAGCCGAATTGTCATCCACATCTTCCATGTTGTATTTGACTCTTACATTCAGTATGTTCGCCACCTGACTCACTAAGATTACCCATCAACGTTGTCACAAGATAAGTCTATCGGAGACGAAATACATTTTAATACCTGTCCACATAATTTCTGCGTCTCACATGTCCTCGCTATCCGTCATGTCCAAGATGAGTTGAGGGTTCGGGCTCGCGAGAGCGGTGAAAGACGATGAATTACGTCTTATGAACCGGCTCTCGCTAGTCATTGAAGTTGTGTAACGAGGCATCGATCAGTTTTGAGGGCTTTGCGGTAAATATCTTGGCGCTATCCCGAATCAACGGAGGCTAGATGACAAAAACATGATTCCCTCTAGTCTTCTGATCCGTGGTGACAAAGTCTGGATTACTCTGAGTTGTTTCGAGGACTTTTAGGTTGTCTGGGTGAGGAATTTTCATGGACTTGATGCGTTCCTTATTCACCAACTTGAGTAGCTTGACCTCTCCCCTTTCGAGCTTTATGGCAGTATCATCGCGTTCCTCGATAATCTTGTCTAAGTGTTTAGTATTATTAGGAATCCAAATATTCTTGATCGAACTATTAAAGAGTGTGCGGATGTGAGCCTCATCTAGATAGTCTTTTGGTACTGAGGTAAATAGGACGGTTCAAGATGAGATATGCTTCGCGTACTGCCCTTGAACATGAGGCCTTATTAACGCCCAAGGTGGGATACTAGTAATTCAAACCATATAAAGAAGCTTTCATGATTAATATGTTTGGTAAAACCCCTTTATAGAATGGTCGTATGGGTGCGAAAATACACTGATTTGATTCTATCTACCTGGGTATCTCTACCACCTATCCCAACTAGAAAAGAGCTTGAACATTAAATCCAACCACCAGGATTCCCACGCTGTCTCGCCGGCTCGCTCTCCTGGCTATAGACACTGGAACCGTATGCATCGACAATATCATTGGTAGCATTGTCAACGGGTTCCTCCGGAGAGGCCATATCCTCCTCCCGTTCCTGCCCGAGCCTCAGCCCCAACTGCAGGATCCGTGATGTGATTCCATGTCTCCCAAACATGCCCGAACGGAATCCTACAAGTTCTCGGCTGTCATTCGAGATGTCAAAGTACGACTGGCTTCCGCGTGCAGTAGGGTCGGGAGAGGGTCTGCCAATGACCCTGATGTCTTTGACTCCGGGTTTGCGGTTATTGGTACGTCGGCGGTAGTATACGATGGCAAGACAAACGACGAGAAAGAGGACGCCAGCGCCAAAGAAAGAGCCTAGCACAATGCCAGCTATTTGGCCACCAGAGAGGGACGATTTCTTGCTGGGTGTTGGAGTTTCAGTTGCTTCAGCAGTAGTTGAAGATACCGTCTTGTCTGCAGTGGTCACAGATACCGTCTCCGTTACAGTTGTTGTGTCAAGCGTAGTGATCGACTCCGTAAACCAAGGAAGTGTACTGCCCTTTTCAGGGCCTGGCAGAGTTGACCACCCGACCACGGGCTTGGTAAGGGTAATGCTGATGGACGTGATGCTCAATGTTTTTGTGACTACGTTGATCTTGCTCAAGGATTTATCGTCGTCGTCGTCTTTGGTGGAAGTTGAAACAAGATGAAGAGACGTAAAACCACCAACTAACTCGGTTTGAGAGGGCTTCAGGTGTATATGATCAAGCTCTTGTTCGGCGTTGTTAGCGGGAGGAACTTTGAGCGCCTGGTCGTTGACCTCAACGTCGATATTGGGGGCGATAGATTGGGCCTTATCTTCGCTTTTCGGGCAGAAGACGTTAGTATTGGTATACCAGGAGCAAACAAACCCATAACCTACATATCATCAGGTCTCGAGAGTGAAGTAATCTCGCTTTCAGTCGAAGTGTCACAGGAGTGGCACACGGCTTGGGCCGGCACCACCGTGGCCGCCAACATAAGGAACCTGCTAAACAACATGTTTGAAAGTAGCTTTGCAATGAGATGAATATTCGAATGTAGATGGATCAGTTAGAGACGCGATGGATGTTGAGATGGCTTCAAAGACAAGCAAAGAAGATTGGTAAGGAGCAAGCAAAGAGTTGCAAGCAGATTCCTAGGCGAGAGAGCATCTTGGGGAACTGAATCAACCTTCGTTTGCGAATTTGACATTTCCGTTTTCTCAATCAGAGATCTATATATGTTTGTTGAAAGGCTCGAGTGAACACACATTCCCTGTCGGTAGCTCTGTGTCAGTTGTTTGCTGATCTGTATGACTGTTTGTCACAGAACATTACGATGGCTTTTCAGACAACATGCTTTTGCAAATACATTCACCTTCAATGCTAATTCAAGTGAATATTTTACACTTTAATTCTTCAATAGCTAGCAAGTGACCATGTTTGAAGCGATATCACTACTGTTTCTATTGATGTTGTAATACTACCAACCCCCCTTACTGCAAATGCGACGACATTCAAGCTCAGTACTCTTCACGCTGTTTGCCTTTCCATTTCGGATCGTTGTAAACGGCCGAGCTATATCCCTCGGCGTACCTTGACCCTGATGCTTCACCCTCAGTGCCTCGAACCCCCAAATCATATTCAGGGTAGTCCCCAGTCCAGTACCTCTGGTTCAGGTTCTCATAGTTTGGGGGCGGACTTCCAGGACCGAGAGGCCGTGGGACAAACGTGGTTTTCAGCTCTCTACTGTCGGTGTACCGTGAGACCGAAAGCTGCGATCGCGAGGTATCCCAGCCGGAACGTGGAAACGGGCCATTGTCGAGTTGGATGTTGATGTTGTTCTGGCTACCCGCCGGACGTGGACTGTGTCGACGTCGTGTCAGAATGACCACTGCAAGGAAGATCAGTGCTAGCACAACAATGATACCAACCCCGATTCCGATCCACTCGACCTTGGACAGTGAAACTTGCGCAGAAGCAGGCACTTGAGTCGAAGTGGCGGGAACATCTAAGCTTTCAGTGGTCGAAGCAGATGTAGACCAGGTGCTGGTAGGTGGAATTAGATCACCAATCGTGATCGTGCAGAACATGCTTGGCTCACTGCTGCTGCTGCTTGTTTCGACGTCTGATAAGGTAACAGTGGAAAATTCATCGAGGGGGTTCAAGATTGTCCTTATAGCATCGCCGATGTCGATAGAAGAGACCGAACTGGAGACCGTTTCCTCACTGCTCACATCGGATATATATACTGTTTCTTTGCTGGTCCTAGTGGTCGTGCTGGTCATGGTAGTCGTACTCGTTGTGGTGGATGTAACTCTCTCTATGTTCGTGCTGCTGGGCCAGACATTAGTCAAGTTAGACTCATCGAATCCGACTGGCTCATTATCCTTGGGATCCCGAGCCACAGTAACAGAAAAAGTATTGTAGATAGTTTGATCGGGGAGAACTGCCGCCAACTGCTTGGCAACATCGTCGACGATTAGTCGAGGCTCATTTTGAGCAAGAGGCTCAGCTCCTCCAGTTTGTTGGTACATTGTGGAGCCGGCAAATAGAGAAATATAGCCCTTAAAATTGGATCGAGGAGAATATGTCCTTGAGTACTATGCGGCAGGGTTAGATATGCTTAGGTGGCGGGTAGATTAGAGGAATTGGAAGGTCTTGCGTACTGTCAGCCGATCGCAAGAAAGCTGGAACATATATCCACCAAGATTGGAGGGGGGCGGCCGTCGAAAAGATATCTGGATGAAGAATATATAGCTGCCATGCTGGACTGATTCAAAGCGCCACAGGACATTGAATGGATTAACAGAGTCATTCGTTGTGAGGTGTTGGAAATCAGCGAATACACATAACTGTGCACAGGTTTATATAGGATGATTTACTCAGTGATTGGTGATGGTAGTCTGTGTAACTGCTTAAGCGGCTATCATGAGACTCTACACGTACGACTGTATATAACGTTACTGTACCACCCAATCACACTCTCATGTCTTCCTCCTGACCAAGCCCTTCCAATAGTCAAAGCTATTTTCATCACTTTGCAACGACCAGATCTTACCCGTCGGTCTCCCATTAGACGTCTCCTCAACCCTCAACATACCCCAGTCACGTGTGATTCCTAGCACACGCGCTTTGACACCGCCTTCCGCCTCAAGAGTGACATCCTGTCTTGTGTGCAGCCAGTGACGGTAGTACCGTGTTTCAAGGTCATGAGAGAAGCCTTCGCGGAGGAATTGTGCATATATAGCCTCGATGCGCGTCAGAACGCGGGCTAGTAGGGTTTCGAGATGTAATTCAGGAGCGCCGGGGGGAACGAGGTCGGAGATAGAGATTGTGGGACGGGGGTTGGTGGTGTTGAGACCAACGCCAAGGATGATTTGGTAGTTGCCGTCAAAGTAGAGACACTGAGAGAGAATCCCGCCGACCTTTACGTAGTGTGGTTTATCCTGTGACTTTGTAGGATCGAGAGCATCTAAGTATGTTAGCTTTGCGCCTACGAGAAGCCAGGTTAGGACTTACAAATATCGTTGGGCCACTTTAGTTTGATGGGGATATCCTCGTAGCCACGGTCATAAGACTGGACAGCCTCGACCATAGCAATAGCTGTGATGTACTGAATAAACACCACAGGACGAGTCGCAGCGAGGTGAGCCGGGTGGTTGATGACAGTTGAGTAGATGAGCATGCCAGGAGGAGCAATCCAAACATTGGAACCGCGGCCACGACCCGCAACTTGGGTTGTAGCCGACACAGTGAAGCCGGTTGGGAGTTTTGACATGATTTTTGGGTTCCTGATATTCGTTAAACTCAAGTCTCAGTTGGATTCTTAGGGGTCAAAATACTTTTCAAGCATCGTGTTTGTGCTTGTCACTACCTCGCCATACATGAGCAAGTTACCCCAGTCTCGAGCAGTGGGCTCAATCTGTCGGTAGCGCTTCAAACTTGAGAAGAACAAACCGTGATTGAAGTGTGGCGTGAGTTTTGGATGAGGGAGGCCCTTTTCGTGAGGATAAATCTTCTTGACGATCTTGCTGTAATCAATGCTACCATTCTCAGAGATATTGGAACCATTTGTAGTTTCAGTCAAAGACTGCTGAAGGCCCTCGAGACTCCAGATGGTATCCTCGTTCTGTATATGGAAAGTATCAGTCTCTGCTCTGATCCACTCCTCACCGTTTTCCTTGTCGATAATGTCGCTCCAGTCAGATAATAACTCTGACACGCCTGTGTCGCTGATGGAGGAAAGGTGAAGTCGTGATAGCGACGGTATTCCCGTATCATGAGGGCTGACCTCGAGACCGAGTCTAGTGAGACATCCTTTGAGAAAGCTGGCTCGGTCCTTGTCGGCGTCAGCCAGTTTACTGACCAGCTCGTCGTAGCCAGGGACAATCGGCTGAGGATTCAAGTTGACCGCAGCAAATCTAAAGGGGGTATCAGCAAACTTGTCCGTAGCGAAGAAGGGGTGGAATCCTGTACTCTGGATGAGGCCCAGTAAGTAAAGCTTTACCGTCGCCAACTGTACAGAGGACAACTGCCGCCTTGCCATCTCCACCGTCGACATCAGTCTCTTCAACATAGGAAGCCAAAACTTCAACCTTCCTGTCTTTAACTGAAGCAGCATCAACGAAGATTCCACCTCCATTGTAGTAAGAGATAATCTCGGATGCCACCTCCTGCTCGAAAGCATTCCTAGCCACGGCAAGACGTACGACCCTGGCTCCCTTTTCGCTGCGGTACTCAAATCCCTTGAAAGCACCGCCTCGACACGTTCCAGGGAAGAAGCCAAGCTCCCTTCGTCCAATGACCTCCATGGATCCGTTTCCGACCTCGAATTCGCATCTTGAAGTTCCGTAATAGCCACCAGCACAGAAACCCAGGTACGAGCCGCCTCGACGAACATAGTCGCCAATGCGACGGTTCCCCTCACCATTCAAAGCCTGGCAGTAGCCGAGATCGCCACCGCCTGGAAAGACGAGCAGAGCGCATGTTGATTGCCAAGGCTCTTTAAGAATAATGGTCTCAGTGATGGGAATTACGGCATAGTTGGGTCCGAGCAGACGACGGAGGGACCAGATGCAATGCCGGACTGACTCAACGGTTGTGCCGAGGCCTTGGGTGAGTTAGTCAAGATTGTATTGTGAGGAGAATAGAGAAGATGTTGAACCTGTATAAACAAGCACGTTAAGCTTAGCCGGGGCCATGGTCCGTGTTATGCGGGCTTCCGTGGGTTGACTCCGGGGTAGTATATGAATAGATGCTTGCTTGCTCGTCACTTGACTTTTGCTGGATCTCGCCTCAGCCAAATCTCCGCCTCGAACCACCTTTTAAGCTCTTTCAACGACACACGTCGAGACTCAACTACCGCAATCTTTGAAGGAAAGAGAAAATGACCAAAGAAGAGAGTAACGCGCAGCAGAGCGCAGAAGCTGAAGAAGATGATGAACCCGATGAGTGGTGAGTGAGCGTCTTTTCCGTTGAGATAGTGCCTACACCTGCTAAAGCCGAGGCCTTTTTTACCGCCGATGCAGGGACAAGCGGATCTTTAGCACCGGATGCGCAGGTGAGTCAATTGCAAGAAAAGGAAAGGAAAGGAAAGGAAAATGAGATAGACACGGTCTGCTTGAGTGGTTTACGAGTCTGCGCCGTTGTTATCCGGTCTTTACCTTTTCACGCTCTGTTTTGTTGGGGAATGCTTTTGCTAACAGATGGATCGTCGACTTAGATGAGAATGCCAAAATGACGGATTGTTACTTTGAAAAGAAGGATTGGCGCGCATGTGCCGCAGAAGTGAGTTCTCTCAAAATAATATCATTAACAACTATCTATTCCTAATATTTCAGTGTCTTTCAATTGACATAGACTGACTGACAGTATCACAGATGGAGGAATTCAAACAGTGCTGGAAGGCTCACAACAACGATAAACGCACTGAGACCAAGGACAACTAGGATGGATTAACGGAGATGTACGATTACGGACGGTTTATTGTACTATCACTGTATAAAAATTGTATTTTACAGGGCTTAGACTCTACTCCTTGCAAGAGGCCACTGAACCAGACCTCATAGGTCAATGAAGGCATCATGACTATGTGCACTGTGCTCACACTGTCCTAACCGGACTTTATCCACCTGTCATAAATTATCACCATTAGCTTCACCAAGCTTCACAAGCTCAAGCTCGCCCATTACACCCACTCATCTGACCACCATGATCCCCCGCCGGGCCCTCTTCGCCGCCCGAAGGCTCCCCATTACCTCAAGCCGTTCAATCGCTCCCATCCTACGATACTCTACCGAAGCAGCAGCAAAGCCCGCCGCCACTTCAAGCTACACCAGGAAAACGAAGCCAGACGTGACGCTGCAAAAGCCCGCGCAGGATGTTACAGAGGTCGACCAGGAGGATGTCATAACGCCAAAGACAAGGACGTACGCCGCCAAGCCCAAGTCCGTAGCGGCGAAAGCGCCATACACTGCGAAATCCGCTCCTCCCTCGAAGGCTGCCGACAGCAAGGCTCCGAACCTAGTGAGCCCTCACACAGCGGCGCCCGTCTCCGAGAGCACGTTAAGCGAGACTAGCGAGGTCGATGCCGAGAATACGCACGACATCAACTGGGAGAAGAGCTGGTATGGCCTCGGAGCCAAGCCTGTCACTGTCGAGCAGAATGACGTTTTGTCGCGGCCGGTCGACCCAGAGGATGTTGAGGTCAAGCCTGATGGGATTGTCTATCTGCCAGAGGTCAAGTACCGAAGACGGCTGAACGAGGCGTTTGGACCTATGGGATGGGGTATGGTGCATCGTGGAGAGGTTGTAGTTGGCAGCAACATAGTGACGCGCGAGTATGCCCTTATCGTCAACGGCCGGTAAGTCTCCCTTTTCTCAGTGTTGTGAAATCGCAATGGCTAAGTCGCAACAGCATGGTTTCTCAATCCCAAGGTGTCAACAACTACTTCTCAGCCGAAGGCATCCCCGCCGCCATCGAAGGTGCCAAATCTAACGCCCTGATGCGTTGCTGCAAGGATCTCGGTATCGCCTCTGAACTCTGGGACCCCGTCTTTTTGCGCTGGTTCCGCAAGAACTACATGGAGGAGCGCTGGGTAGAGCACCAGGGCACCAAGAAGAAGAGGACCTTTTGGTACAAGAAGGGTCTTGCCGAGGCAGTGTACCCCTACAAGATTGTCTAAACACTTGGTTAGACAACCACCCTTGTAACTTTACCCCCTCCTGTTTGTATAGAATCTCGACCGGGTTAGACGAAAAAGACGGATTGTAAGATATGGGATTATGGACGACATGGCAGGAGATGTACGAAACACATAACGGCTTTGGCGCATGGAGCAACACTGTAGCAATTTGGGGCGAATGGATGGATGGTGTAGCCAGACTAAGATCTGGGTTTTAGAAGAATGGGGATCTGTACACCAAACTCCCCATCTATAGATATGCAATATCCATTGTTGGAGTAAGTAATCCTCCCCAAACATCATGTCGGGGGCCCATATCATAAAACACCAAAGTATCATGTCTAGCAAGAACCAAACTCCTGCGAAACCCACTTCCCAGAACGAAGTTTCTACCTTGCCCTTCCAGAGGCGCTCGCTCCACCTCCTGATGCAGCATCACCGCCCCATCCCCACGGCACCCATGAGCCTGATGCATTCCTAGTGCCAGCTCCCAAGTTCCTCCTGCGGACTGGACGATCCTCGTCCGAACTGGTCTCAGCGTCGATCCTCTCGAAATCTGTCTCGCTGCGGCTCTTGCTTATACCGCTCCATGCGCTCAGTCCACTAGGTGGTCGCTGAGTCGGCTCATCATCATCATTTTCGCCATAGGCCATGGAGGGGACACGGCGAGGGCCCGTGTTTAGTTGCGCACGCTGAGCTTCGGTACGGAGATCCTGCGCTTCGCGATCGAGTGCTGAGAGCACGACATTCAGACGGTCGCGCTGGGCTGAAATAAAGTCCATTCTGGCGCCAGACTCGCGAAGATGCGGGGGGATTAACGCTTCCGAGTTAGTAGCCTCTCCGCCGACTGTCCTGGTGCCAGCCGATTGTGCGCCTGCGTTGGTGGCAGCTGCTACAGCGCTGGAGAGCAGACTGTAGAAATCTGTGCCGGCGCTGTTGGTCCCAGTCCATCGCGCTGCGGGAACGTTAAATCGTGACAGAAGCGACTGCGTATAGCCTTGGTTTGTCTCGGGAGGAGGCGATTCGGGCTCAGAGGGTGGAAGACCGAGGACCTTGATCTTGAACTGCTCAATGGCGAGCTTGAGGTAAGTTATGCCGGCTGCAGTCAAGCGCTCATGTGCGCTCGCAATGAAGTCGTCAATCTGACTCTCGTTCTTTTCAAGCCAAGGGTGAACATATTCCTCGTATAGACGTCGAGCGCCTTGGGTCTGGGGGAGGATGAGGTAGAGGAGGAAGAGTAAGCGGAAGTAGCCGTAGAATGGGATCCTAGGGTTACACGTCAGTATGCAAGAGATTGTAAAGCTTGAAATGGGATGTATACGCACCATGAGACGATAAACCAAACCCACGACTCAGCGAGGAGACCGATGCTGAGAACGACCCAGTACATCAGCCATGGCGTCAGCTGGGCGGGATCATGTGTCTTGAGCGCTTTGTAAGATGCGAAGATTGGGAAGAGAAAAGTCGCAACGGAGCTATTCAGACGAAGCAGACAGTCAGTGAATCAGATCCATTGGCATCGTGAGTCGATTGCTGCGGTTGTTGCAGTTGCGACTATGACGCCTCATGACGATGGGTGATAAAGCTTGAGCTTACGATAAGAGCATAGGAAAAAGGTCAAACATGGCTGCGACGTCTCGAGGAAAACCTCGGGTTTGACTCGGGAGTTGAAGCTTGATATATTCGAATAAAGAGACCGACGGAGGGGGGGATAGCAATCTCCGAGAGGTGAGGAAGGAAAAAAAGAGGTTGTAGGTGAATAGGTAGAGTAAGGTACCTAAATTAGTTGAAGCCCGATCTCAAATCTGTATTGAGCTGATGAGCTGAGATGTTGTGTGAGCGGGTCAGTGGGCGCCGAAACTCCCGTGAGCGGGGGCGGGGCACTTTCGCGTGACGGGACGGTGACCTCGACGGCCGCTAAATGACCATGACCCCACTAAAGATTAAGTGCTGCAAATCGAATCGACGGGTTTGTCTCGGGTTGGAATATCACCTGAATCAAATTTTGAGCCTCGTGATGGAGTCGGAGATAATGACCGTTCTTATGCTGACTCTTTATGGACTGTGCCCTAAAATGAACACGGTTTTCTTTGTTGGATATGACTCTCTAACTATATTGAAGCCGCGTCATGGCTGCGAGTCCTACGAAGTCAAGTTGAAGACAGGTGTTTTCATATTCGTGGATGATTATTTAGGCATCAGACACTCACGAAAGTCTACTTTCAAAAGGCCACTTCAGCCTTGCCAACAGGTATAGATCGACTCTGTGGCCGCGAGTGTCGATGGCTGAGGACACATTACCGCACAGCATAGTCGGCTGACTTATCCGCCTGTTGTGTGAAATAAAAAGACCGACGAGACTGACTGCAATCAGTTTAAGATTATATACCATCACAGGTAAACAAAATCTAAGCTGTTTCGCTTTTCGACATTGATATTACGGACCGGGACAAATCTCTCAAAGTCCGGTCCCGAAAGGGCCAAGGCGGGAGCTCCGGCTTGGCTGAATCTGTCTTTAAGGTCGCTAGTCCATCAATGTGGACTTTACAAGAGGATAACGTACTCAAAGAGCTTTTCGAGTCTGGGGTTCCTCGACCTGAATATCCCACATCATATGCGCCCGATCATAACGATACAGCCAGGCCCAGAGTATAAATCGATTCTAGCTCACGATGAAACGATGATACTCGCACACAGGATGCATCAAAACCCACGGCAAGTGCACGAAAGGATGCAGGTATACAAGTAGCTATCAATTAGTCTAAGGTATGGCCTACCTGTAGGAGACCCAAGTCTATTCTCCCAGTACGCACACTCTTATTCGGGTCACCGAATGGCTTCGGCAGCCAACACTCCTTGAGCACAATCCAAGTCAACTCTCGGGTGTCTCCTCTATCTCGCGCAATCTGATTGCGCGCTGGATCATAAGTTCACGGTCAGGGCTAGTGCCGGTGTACTTTACCTTCACTTCGACAAGCCTCTCGATATACTGCTAGTAGTCAGCGTCACTGTTCGTTATGCTAGCCCAGGTGAACGTATTCATCTCAACGTAGTTGCGGGCCGCCTCGGGGAGATCCGAGTAGGTCTTCGCGTTAGGGGTCAGCCTTTGCTAGCCTGATATCTCGTGGTAAACCACCTTGGCTTGGTTTAGGATATTAAGATCCGCAGGGTAAGAGTCTAGTTCCTATCTAAACACTTAGCGTCTTAATAATCTATTATAATCTCGTTAGCATTACTGATCTCTCCGTCAATCTTGCAAGCGATAACGATCTTGATCGTTTCGAAAGTATCCAAAACGTCGAGCTGCAGAGTGTTCGAGCGTTTTTACACGTATCACAAGCGTGCACTATCTACCTTCGTAGGATTTAGGCTGCAATAGTTAATAGGAGTAATACACTGAGGTCTGGTTTAATAGCCTAGTAAGTATATATGTGGTGTAGCTTTAAGCTAATCGATGACTTCTATCCAGGTTACGCTCTAAACAAAATGCGCAAGGTTGGAGCAGACCTAGCCTCTCGTAGCTAATAGTCATAGGATGAGGATCTACAAACACTAGATACACCGAGGTGAAGTTGCTGTTTTGCTAACATATAACAATGGAAAGAGGGCGATGTTGCTGGCTGGGACTTGAAGAACGTCAACTGGCTGCGGACGCTCATGTGGATGATGAGTTTTCATCATGGCTCTTGGCTGTTGACAAACACAGCTGACAAGCACATACAGGCCTTTTTTTATCAAGTACAGTAACTCGATCAACTACTAGGATTTATCCTCAGCTTTATTAATATCTAATTACTTCTATATATATACCTAACCAAGTCGTCAGTTTACACCTAGCAGGTTTACCCTATAGCTAGACTTCGTGCTTGTTGTATCTATATGTAATTCTTATTTGCGCTCTGAGATGACTTCTATGGGCTCAATTGAATTCCAGTCACTATTTATATAAGGAGGGCACCTTCATTGATTAAGTTGATTAGCTGTGGTGGTTGAGTGTTTAATGTACACATCTCAACCCAACAAGAACATAATGACGCCCCCGAACAACACAAAACACCGGCTAACAAGCCACATTTTTATACGACATCCAAATCCTACAATTCCAACACGCGTACAACATAGCCTCAAACTCTCAGCAGCCAGCGAAGCCATTCCCAAGCGTCTACCATCCTCTCGCTGCCCCGCGGACGCCCGACCCGCCGGAGCCCCGGCTAGATCGGAGCGCCGGACCCACCACCAACACACTCGTTTTGCCTTGAATTCGGCAAGAGTTTACTCCACCGGAGCGCAAAACACTGACAGAGTGGATGTTATGGAGGTCGATAGCGTGAGTTGACGTCTGCGACCCGCGGAATCGGAATGTAGATCTCGTTCTCCTGTCCCGACGGGAATCCGAGATTTAGATCTTGAAAACTTGTCTTCTTTCAAAAGACGTCAAGTCTGCTGTTTGTTTCCCCAGATATAAGGGGCATAATAAGCCATATCGAGTCTCGGGTCTGATGACAACACCAAAAAGGAAAATCTCGACAAAGAACATCACCGTATATCCGGCTTCACCGAAAAGTTTATCAGTTTTACGCCTTGACGGGCAACAACAGCAAAAATGAGCATGTCAACTTTGCCCAACGGGCTCATCACTTTTGGTCCCGATGCCAACTGTACTCTCGATATATGTCCCCTCGAAGCAAGTATCCTACGATACCAGCCCAACATTCCCGCCAATGCCGTATTCATTGCCGTGTTCGGCTTGTCCATGGCCATCCACGCCTTTCAGGGAATCAAGATGCGGACATGGGGGTTCATGTTGAGTATGATGGCAGGATGTATTCTCGAGATTATTGGTTATGTGGGACGACTTATTATTCATAATAACCCCTTCGACTTTAACGGGTTCCTAATGCAAATCAGTAGGTATTTCCGACTTGAACGTCGAGGACTGGATGGACATGAGATGGCTTCTGTTGAGGGAATTGCTTTTACTGACCTAAACCAGTCTGCATCACCGTAGCACCCGTCTTCTTCTCTGCGGCCATTTATGTTCTTCTGTCGCAGGTGTAAGTTCTCTGCACTCACCCAGGAAGCAACCGACTGACACCACTTAGCATCAACTTCGTCGACCCAAACATTTCTCGATTTCCTGCCCAGTTATTTTACTGGATCTTCATCCCCTCCGACATCATCTCCCTCGTCCTCCAAGCCGTCGGTGGTGCACTGTCGTGTGTTGCCTCAGATCGAAATGCCGTCAAAATTGGAGAGCATATCTCCCTTGCCGGCCTCATCTTCCAGGTCGTCACTCTCATCTGCTTCTGCGCCTTGTTCGCCGACTACGTCTTCAAGACCTCCAAATCTCGCTCTCGATACCGCCTCAACAAGTCCATGGCTATCTTCCTCATCTTCCTGTTCCTCTCCACTGTCTTCATTCTTATTCGATGCGCCTATCGTATTGCCGAGCTTGGTCAGGGTTATTTCAGCGCTCTCTTTCGAGATGAGGGTCTCTATATAGGTCTCGAGTCCTGGTAAGTGTCCACCGTTTCCCACGATACTCACATGGGCCGCCGCTAACTATTTCTAGCATGATGTGTGTTGTCGTCCTTCTTTTGAATGCTGGCCATCCTGGTTATGCTTTTGATGATCAGCAAAATATCAACGAAAAAGACCAAGACCAGACTTCATAATCCACGCCAAGCAAGGCACTGGGCTGCCCAGTATCCACCTAGGTCGAATGCAGAGCGATAGATTTTGTATACGGTGATCCGATGGTTAGTTTAGATGAATAATCTTGATTGTTTCGTTTGATATACCCGGTGTTGCATTTCAGAACGGCAGTAGGTATCTAGGAGGATGGCGTTACGTGGTATTTTCTCTGGGAGGATATAGATGGTTTATAGATCAACACAAACGAATAGTTACTCTCACAATACGACAATTGTATCCACCCATTGCAAAATCGCATACCCTTCCCGAGGAGTTTGTCACTGGCTCCATAGAGATCGTTCCACGGTTAGGCAAAATGGTGAGATCTAAATCGCTACGCTCGCCAATGTGTCCATACCTTGGATAGCGAAATGGAGGCAATTATAAGTCGTATCGTAGACCCGCCACCTATGAGCTGACTGTCAGAAGCATACAAAGATACTGCTCGCATTCGGCTTATTTGTTCCGTTCGCCTCATCCTAGGCTTCTAGGGAGATTCCATCTCAAGGTTCATGTGGATGTCAGGCCATTCGGACCCTGTCAACGGCACAGGCGAGGGTGCAAGAACCGCGGCTGCATCTCCAGCGCTGCATTTGCATGTCGGGGATTGATTGCTATCATATGCTTCTTTGAGGGATGGGACGACGAATAAATGATGAAGTGTGACTTCTGCATTCGCCCTGCAGCATGCATATGCCAGGTCGTCAAGGTTACACACGAGGACCAATATCCTTCAGCACCGTGAACATACCTAGACCTTGATCAGATTAATTGAGAAGTACTGGATGCTGCAGTCTCATGCAGATTGACGTAGTCATGGTGCAGCTGCAGGCGATCACGGCTGTACCCGTTGGGATGTCAAGGGATGTCGGCTATATCCTAGAAGTCTTTTGAGGATTCGTTTGAGAGGTGACTGTCAAAGAAAAAGACAAGTATGCACCCTGGGATGCTTTGGAAAGTGTCGAGCAGTTCCCACAATACGGCCGGTTCGCCATATGACAACTCGAATGTTAGCCTTTTCCGCGTGTAACGCAACTTTCACGATAAGTTGAAGATGATGCAGACCCGAGGAGGCCAACGTTGCTCTCTAGATCAACGGGCAACAGCACGTCGGTCCGGCAGCTGGCAGGAAGTAGATCGATCGCCTTTGTAAACCCCGCGTCGCGTCGCGTCTTGGGAGAGAACAAGTTCATTGTTTGTTGCGATTTGTGCTTTTGCCATCCACTAACCCCGCGTAAGTGGGCTGTAGAGAGATTAAGCGGAGCGGGTGGCTTTGCCAAAGATGGACGAACTCATCAAAGCCAGATCCGAAACTAAGGCGTGGACCGTTCACCAGTCACTGTGCAGTAGCTTAGCAGACAGCGTGAATACCTAATACGTACTGGAATGAGCACAATAATTCATGGCCGCGTGTCGGCCCTGTCCATGAGGGGAACTGCATCACGAGAGCAGATGGGATGGGTATTTGCTGTTATGCGGAGATTGTGTTTGACTGGTCGTGTTAGTGCGTCCAGGGGCAGGGGCCCAAATACCTGGGATCCTAGACTAAGTCAGGCCCTATTCCACCACGAGTTGAAGTCGCCGACGATGACGCAGACGATCGAAAGAATCTCGGTAGGTATGATAAATTGAATGGCAGAACAACTCCTTGAGGTGAATCCGTCACCACAGAGGGTAATTATCAGGCTCGGTTGCGTGGTTTCAGCAACGGACCGTCTACGGTGTGGCGTAGAAAAGCCCCAGAGACGTCAGAAAGACGGGCACATTTCATCTCAGAGAAATGAGCTGCAAGAGTGTAGAATAACATCTGAGCGTTGTGCTAGATCCAATAGTGAATAAGTTCAGTGATAGTATAATTCCTCGAGTGCGAACAAATGCTAGGGTTTAGGCGGGCGGGAGTCCTAACATCGCATCGAAAGTTCCAGGGCCATTCCACAACCGCCGCACCGGGTTTGCTGGGGGCTAAACCATATCACCGTTGCCACCGTAAACGAAACTCAAGTTATTGACTGGGGTTGTCAAGATTGATCCGTAATCAAATCGCCTGGAAGCTTTGAAGAAGCACGGTAACATGGTAGCAGTCGACAAGGCTGCTGACAGGGCGCCTGGACTGATAGGGCTCGAAGACCGAATGTCATCATGTCGGTTGTTAGCGAGGCGAGCCGTTAGGCGGTCCCAGCGAGTTGGGAGAGAAACCGGGGTGACAGCTCTACACTCCTCAGAGTTATGATCAGCGTGAGGAAAAAAGAGCCGATGACTAGTGACTAGTAGTCGATTGGGATCGCCTAGGCCGAGCTGAACTGTTCCCAGTACCTGACATAACAGAAACCATTTGTCCCTCAGAATAATCTCGTCTCTGTTTAGCATGTTGAACTGGGATAGCGCGGCAGCGGCGACAATTAGCTCAAGGCGTTTGCCATTAATGGGATATTTGAGGACCGTTAGTGTAACCGAATTTGTGTAAATCAATAGTCATGATATCGACACCGTAACATCGACAAAGTGAGAAAGGGATGAGGTGGTGGCTGTTGATGACGATGATGGAGAAGATTTTCCGCGTGTCAGCATACTTCCAGCAACTTTGCAAAGGCAGATCCGATTTACACGATGTTACCTTTCCAACCTGAGGCAAAACCCATGTGCGCAGATGCAGACAGAAAGCCTGTAGACCAACCAACACCCCTCTTCCCCTTGTTCGTTGCAGCCAAGATGAGAGGCTAAGGTCAGAAGGGGAATGGCTTCAGGCACAGACCTGTTATTGGCTCGCGGAACAGCCCTCACCGTTGCCGCCGACTAAGGGAGCTTGAGCTGATAGGGGTGCGTCTGACTGTCGGAGTTAGCGAGCGCTGGCCGCAGAGAAGCGCCTTCGAATGGGAGCCCAAGCACCGGGGGTTGACTAGTCATTATAAGCTCCGGTCTTCACCATAGCATGTACAAGATATATCCTCGTCCTTGTAGCTATAGGAAGGGAAGCGGAGTTATGAAAACATAGGCGTTCATGAGAGCTCCTGTGAATATTGAAGTTGAATGAGGGCTTAAGATATCAGCACTTTGCAGACCCAAGCAGCGGTAAGCCCCATAACGGCATGCCATCATTGCGTCTCAGGACCAAACCAATACTGTACTGTACAGACAGCATGTACAATGACAGCTGTACGGCGCTTGATCATGTGAAATGTCTTGGACAAGTATATGGATTCTCGAGAGCCATCTCCGCCATGCGATCTGTGCGGACTCATCGCGCTGAGTGAGATCGAATCTTGGGAATTGTTTGGTGCAATGAGTGGAGTATTTCCATCTTGTTTTTGATGCGGATCCTCTCATCATTTAATAGCCATCTTATGTACAGAAAGAAATGGCAGGGTGAGGCTGGCTATGCCTGCGAGATGGATCTTGAGAAAAGAAAAGAAAACTCCTTGTCTAGGCGTAACTCAACAACCTAGGCGCACCTAGGTGTATGTGGAACCGAGCACAAAGGGGCTTCACGCCTTTTCTTGTTCTCGCAAAACGACCCTAGATGGGCTGAATCCGAAGTGCAGGGAGACTGAAGATCTGAACACTACACTAGTTGAAGATGTCTGGAGTAAAGAGAAAGTATATCGAGAATATTAAGCCCTGATTCGTCGAATGACAAGTTGACCTTTACGCGAGCAGGGACCAGCGATGTAATAGCATGTGAGCTGTAAGCCAATGCAACGTCCTATCGCCTGAGTTGTAGTTCGGGAAGGCTAGATTCCGGAGGCGATATTGTTAACTCAGGGGTTCGGTGGCGAGTTTCGTTATGGGTTTGCGTAGAAGAATGTCAGTAATAACTTACTATCGTTGGTTGAACTTTTCCATCATTGACTTTGGTACCAGTATCGGGTTGAGGTTCGACTGGGGACCCGCAGGGGCTCTGATGTAAGGTTTTGTCATTGGATGTTAGAACGGGCGGTAGGAGGATCTAGGAGTAAGTGCTGATGGGTGAGCAAATGTGCACTGTAACGCTGCAACCAACATCCGATTTGACGCCTAGAGTATTGGCACCAAATATGATGGAGAAAAAGGAAAAGCCTCCTGCAGGAAGCATTGTGATAAGCGCCTGAGAGGACAATGCCTAGTTCTCATCGATAGTATGTAGAGCATGTAAAATCGATAACCCTTGAAACCTCCAAATCCAGCGGTATATTCTGTTAAGTCAAAGTTTAGGCTAGCAAAAAAGCCGGACAGCGGCTACGATCCGTTCAATCTCTATTCGTTATCGCAAGGGGGCCCTTTTTCTGTTTTGGACTTTTGAGTTTGAATCGGTCGTGACCTCACATCAAAGTGAGTTTAGATGGATGTGATGGGGCCCTGGACGTTGCACCCGTTGCTGCACTAGGGGACGGATGGCACGAGACGGCAATGTGACCAAACACCGTTCCTTGCAGTAGCTTCTGCAACGGTTGGTCCTGTCCGGGTGGAGAAGGTCTCAAAATCGCAAAGCCGCCTGCTTGGAAATGTGAGCCGCTGACCCCTTATTGCTGTCGAGCCAAGCATGGGAGCAGAAGCGCGATGAAGAAGATTGATGACATTGTTTTTATTGTAGTCGCTTATTCGTACTCTCTTCTGTGAAGCGTCGGATAACAAAGCCAATGGAATGTTCAGCGCAGCTTTTTGAAGCATGATAGGTTGCACTTCCAGAGTCGCGACGAATCCTGGTTTCGCATCAACGTCAGAAGCAGCAGCCCAGGACTTTTCCTTGCCATGATCTGAAATTCGAGACTGGGCGTCGGTTCTGTCTCCGGTCCCTTGAGGCGTTCAGATACCAAGACGGAGGTGGCGGACGGGTATGTAAGACGGGAGAGACCTGGCGTTTGCAGAAGGCAAGGCAGTCTCCCGTAATCCGCGGCTTAGCAAACGTGGGCAGAGAGTCCCAGGTCACCAAGGAACAGGGTGCCCAAAGCCATGGACCTTTGGTGTGACGCGCGCATGGGTTGTGTCGGGCTTCTCATTGTGATCTAGGATTTGATCATTAAATTGGTACACCGGACATGCGTAGCACCTTGTGTTCAATTAATAAGGAGTGAAGCTGACGATTGAACATCATGTCACCAGCGTGCTGTACGGAGGTAGTCTCCTTCGTGATGCTCAATCCATGGTCGATGAATGTATGGGCATCTCGCCGGCCTTCTCGTGTCATACCTTACTGGCCTCCTGGCTGGCAGAAAAGGAGACTCCAAACCGGCTTGGTTGTTTGCTCTGACGCGTTGTTGATCTTGATGAAGTCAGGGTGACATAACCAACATGCACGAGACATCAGAGCAACAACTTGAAGAATTCCAGTGGTTGTCATTAAGTGGGTGAGGTTGTCCCACGATCTGTCGGGTCACGTTCCATGTTGAAAATCATCCATTAGTGGAGGCCTGATGGATGCTCCTTCCACTGTTCTGGGCTCGGCAGTCCACTAAACACTGCTGAAGCGCCTGTGAGAATTTTGAGTTTGGGCTCCAGCATATCCAGTTTACAGGGCCTTGGCAGTTACCGTTTGGGCCTGTTCACTCCTTCCTCCCTTGCCGCACCATCTCGAACGGTCGGTGGGTTTTCACCCCTGCATGGTATTAGCCACACACCCTTTCACCTCTCCCGTCCCCTGTGCTTGTGCAGCAGGTACCAGCACACTGTTCATCCCGTTCTCTCAGGGCTAGGTGCGTGCCCTGCGTACTCGGTTTTGTGTAGGTACTTTGCACTGAGCTTCTTAGCACTACTGGAACCAGGCAATTTTATGATCTGGTTGTGATATCCTTGTCGGCCATGAGCTATCGTTCCATCCAGGGCTGCGATGCTAGATTCTCCATGGCACTGTAAAACCACTTGAGTTCTGAAGGCTTAATGTCTTCATAATGGATTCGGAGTAGGTAGTTTCTGTATGCCTTCAGATTGATTGTAAAGTCAGGTAACCTGACTTGAATTGTCCATGAAATAAAACGCACCTGCTGTCTCTCCCGCTATCTATTCCCCTTTACGACTAGCCTCTGCTGTCTCCACACCCTGTCTTCCCCTGTTCCCTGCTTACACCCCACCTCTCATCCCTTCCTTCCTTCGCCCTGACGCCCTGTCAGTCTAATTCCCCCTTCATCGTGGTTGCCAATTTCTCATCCTATCCAGAAAATCTTGGGAACCTAACTTGTTGGTTGGCTCAAACGCAAATCGTCTCTAACGGTCTTCTTTCCCGTTTGTTCGTTCGTTCGTTTGTCAAACTCATTCTTTCCATCCGTTCGTTACTTTCGTTCACCGTCATCTTCAACCTCCTTGCCCGTTAGGATCACGAATCTCGTGCTGATCCAGTGGTACCCCGGATTGATGAAATCAAATCAAACTGCCGGCCAGAAAGTTTCCATTTGACAATCCCTTTCGTGGACTGCGTCGACTCGCACCGGTTGCCACGTTCTCCCTTCAGATCCGCAAACCAGAATCAATCCAAACCAAACAGGGTGTATCCGACTCACCACCTCTCAAGCCTTTTAGCGGAAAACTCGGTTCTTTTGCTTTGTTCATTCTCCTGCCGAACTTGCCTCTTCCTCGTTTCCATTTCTGGACTCAACGCCCGACCCGTCCTTGTTTGACCACCAGTCGGTTACCTGCTTTCTCCTCATCCCTCTTACAACAACGTCTGGTCTGCCGTCGTCCGTCTTCGGCCTGCAGCAAACTTTCAGATCGCACGACCACATCATATTACGAGCTTATTGAAAGACGACAAGTCCGACGACAATATCACCGTGCGAATTCTTCGAGTACGAGCAACTCCGGCCCTCGCGTGCCCTGTGTGACGACTGAGTCGTTTGACTATTGACGACCTTCGACCTCTACAGCGACTTGAGCTTTGGTGCCCAGGATCTTTGATCAGGCAGTTTTCGTCAGCTTTATATTCGAGCAGGTATGAAACTATTCTTCTTTACTTTGTACTAGAACGATCATTGCACCGTGAACAATACCCATCCTAGTCTCAGATCCAGTCCGCTTGCATTGTCATTCAATAATCGAGCCGGAAGCACGCCAGGCTGAATCGAACAATCCCTTCCCGACTTCACCAATCTCACAGACTCGTCAATAATAGTTAGCTGACCAACGTAGTGTTCGAAGCAGGATTGGTCCCGTTGCCAGTCTAATTCGACCTCATTGACATTTATCGATTGTGATGAACTAAACGCTTGTGCGAAGCATTTCCTACGACGTTATTGTCTCATCGAGTCACATCATTTCGCTCAGATAATATCCATCAACATGAATCGGTTTCGAAACAAGAAGAAGGGCAAGGACGACCTCGACGCTCCACGACCCTCGGTCGAGTCTGAGTCTTCCAGCCCCTTCAGAATGTTCGGCAAAAAGAAGGCTCAAGAAGAAGAACCTAAGAAAGAGATTGATCTTGCTACAGCACTCCCCTCAACAGACGATTTTCGAACAAGTCTTTTAATGACCAATCTCTCAGCCCGATTCTCTATGCTCCGCGAGCAAGATGACCCTAACACTAAAGTTGGAAAGGCCCTCGACGACAGTGTTCTTTTCCCTAAGAGGCAATCGAGAATGATGGACTTCGGCTTCGCGGCTGGACTGGGGGATATCGCTGAGGTTGAATCTATCCGAGCTCCTTTCGCCCGCTCCTCCATGCAGTCAAATGACGATGCCGCTTCGACAAACGGGAGCGTCATGGGCCGCTCAAAGCCGATTGAAGGAAACAACTTGTTTGGGGGTAGGCAAAAGGTCTACAAAATTGGTACCGGAGGTACTAAAAGCGGTGCTATGAGTGGTCGCGTACTCTACGGTGATGATGTTGCCCAGTCAGCGTTCCAAAAGTGGCGACAATCTGAGAAGGACAGGCAGTCTTTTGAAGACTTGCATCAAAGCGAGTCGAACGAGTCTGAGACTGCTCGACCAGAATCTCCCGTACAGCCCGACTATAACCGTAAAAGGGAGACCAGCTCAACGACTTCTTCCGGCCCGGCAGCGCGGGATTCAACAGCTGCTAGCTCTATCAGCTCCTCTCAACCATCTTTTTCAGTAAAGGATCGAGAGTCTTTTGCACGTACATCCCGTACTGTCAGCCCGACACCAGGAAATGAGCGAAGTGTGACTCGAACACGCCGATTATACGAGCAAAGCTTGAACCAGGACCTTCAGGACCAGCAATCGTCTGCTCTCTCAAGGATCGATACATTATCCAGACGCACCCTCGGAAGCAGAACGCCAGACCTAACCCCTCCCGTTCCTTCACCGGCCAGTGCTACATTTGGTGATCGTTTCATCACCCGTTCGGTCTTGGCCAAAGCAAGCGCTCCCAACTTGCGATCCTTCAGTCCTCCGTCTTCTTCTCAGATGAGTCCTGTGGAGTCGATGAACAAATTCCCCAGCCTGGATCAAAAGGCATTTGGTGCTACACCTCCTCTCAGCCCCCCTATTAGTGAAACCGGGGAATCCCAGCCTCTCGACCGGAGCAGGATTGTTAGCAGGACGAGCAGTCAGTATGATGAATCAAGGTTCGCCCAACGACAAATGCAAATGCAGCAGGGTCGTGAAACTCCTACCAGCCGTTTCCGTACCAGTTCCAACGCATCACTGTCAGCTCCTCGCTCCCGATCTTCTTCTGCCCACCGTCCGCACTTGGAGAAAAACGATTCCGGATCATTCAAAACCGAGCCTACTGTTCAGGAAGAAACCCAACCTTCCACCTTCTTTGACGACGACGACGACGATCAACCTGCTCCTAACGAGCCGCCCCATCCCGAAGTCGCTCCACCACCGCCGCCTCAGGTTACTGTCGAAAGGCCAGCGGATAATGAGCACCCGGCTTTCAGACGGTCTGCGCTGCCAACTCCGTTGGCTATTAGCGATAGGCCTGAAAGCATGACAGCCAGCTCGACAAACGAACCCCCTAAAGACTCACCCACGTTAGGACCCTCATCTGGCGGGCTGAGTGGCATGGTAAGGCAGCATTTACGATCAGACAGCGGCGCATCGTCTATATATGGAAGCGTACCCAACGACATTGATCTGGCCTCGCGATTCCCGCCTGAACGCCCCGATGCCCAGGCTTATGAGCCAAAGACAGTTGATTCCAATACTTGGGAGTCGATCGAGAGAGATCTGGCCATGTCGATTGATGGCAGTGTCACAAGCCCCACAAGGTCTTCTGGCTTGATGGAAGCTCAGGTGCTATCTGGGCCCAGCTCCGCCAGAAACTCGAAGCTTGATAAAGATCCCGAGGAGGAAGAGGAAACAGATGACTTCGCGCGCCATCTCGCGGATGGTGCACGACGCGTAAGGGAGAGACTTACTTCGTTTGTTGAGTCTGATAGCGGTTCTTCGGCACCGGAACCTCCACCCCTGTCTGAGCTGCCTCCTCCACCCCGTCCAAACGCGTTGGGTATCTTGAAATCTAAGTCGAGTCGTGGCTCTTTGGTTGACAGAGGCCGATCGGACAAGGAAAATGCCAGTCAGTCAAAGGCAAAGAAGCTACTCGCTCTCCGCGGCTCATCTCCCGCCCCCGTTGCAGGCTCTCCCCGACGTGGCTCGTTTGATCTAAATGACAAGCCGGCTCAGTCTCCAGAGCAAAAGGATGAGTCAGACAATCAGAGGGAACCCGAAGAGAAGGAGGGTGCGCATGCCGGCCTTAAGGCTTTCCGACAGGCTCGTCGAGAGCTCCAGAGGATGAAAGAGCAGGAGGTTCAGCAACGTTATCAGGGCCCGCAGGGTCCACAAGGTCCGCAGGGTCCGCAGAAGCAGCCTCTACCTCCCCCTTCGGCTCGTGAACGAGCTCAAACCACTGGTTCGCGACCACCGTCACAGGAGCGCAGACCGCCTCCTCCTGTAGCCTACAACCGTATACCGAGCGAGGAATCTAGAGGCAATGCTGGCTCTCGTGCTGGCTCTCGCTCCGGATCTCGAGCTCCTTCTGAGCGCGACCGAAGCGGCTCCGAGGCCAGCAATGGAGGTCGGTCTGGTAGCCGACCCCCTCGTCTGAGGAATGGATCCGTTCCTCGTGACGACTACCATGGACCTCATGGACCTATGGGATCTCCAGTTGGTCTCAATGGCAAGCCTCGACAGGGCCCGATGATGAGATCGCCAATGATGCCTGGACCAGACATGCGACGCTCGCCGCACATGCCGCCTCAGCCGTACCCAGGCAACGCTTCACCAGGACGCTTCAACCGCCCAGAGAACAGCTTGCAGATTCATCCTGCCCATGGATATGATTCTGGTCAGCCTTCGCCGATTTCACCCCTGAATGGTGCACCATCGCCCTATGGTGCTCCGTCACCATATGGTTTCCCTGGTCATGGTCCTGGTCCCCAGGGCCCTCACAGACCATACGGTCCCCCGTACCCAGGAGGCATGATGCGGAATCGAGATATGTCAGAGCCCTCAATCAAGTCGCCAACTTCGCAGATGGGTCATCGAGATGGCCTTCGAGTCGGACCTCCTGGTCTCAATGGTGGTGCAGCTTCAACGCCTAACTTGCATAGCAACATGACTGCTCCTCCTTTACCCCCGATCAACCCCCGACGCAAGAACACTGGCACCCTCGTTGATCCTACGATGAACAACCACCACCATCCCATGAGCCCTGCCAATGGGGATGAGCATCGTGGTGGATTCCGAAGCGACGACGACGAAGGTGCTGGCATGTACCGCCAGAGATTACGCAAAGCCACGAGCGAGGCGAACGGTATGAACGTACGAGCTCGATCGATGCACCAGAATCCTCCCCCGCCAATGGCTCCTCCGCCTCTGCCTCCTAGCATGAGCAGCAACGCACTTCCCGGAGGCATGATTTAACGGTCTCAACAAGCACCGTCTTCCTCACATTTTCAATTCGATTAATCCATTTTTTTTTGCCAGCATGAGACTCACGACGAAGATACCTCACGGCCCTTTTTTTATTTTCATTAAACCTAATCCCAGCGCTATCGACGGATGAGAAAAGTCGCAAGCAACGGGCAACCGAACATTCATGTGTATTTCCGGGGTGAAGGCTTTGTCACTCCTTGTACGTTTTCTTTGGGGGATAATTCAATTCGGTCTTTGATGGACAGTGGGAATCTAGTATCAGGCGCAAACAACCCCGGCTGGTGAAATGGATCGAGCAGGTCTTTGATTCGCATAGCTGGCGTCGGGGCAAGGTGTGGAGGGAAACAACATGTCAGGAAGTAGAATGGGAAGGAACAAGCGCGCATGCATTCATTCAACAGGACGGGAGGGGTGTTTGGTTTGTACGTATAGGATTGGAAGCAGACGGCCAAAAGGCGCAATGAGGATACCACGTCAATTTACATGACATTGACCAAAGAATTGTCGGCATTGCAAATGATCACTCTATGCTGACTATTATAGATAAAGGGGTATCGGCGTTCATCGCCAGACTAGAAAGACTGTAATGAATGCTAAATATTATGATCGACCACAACTGTCTCAGATGTTTCAAGTGACTTAGATGCATCTAATTCCCATCTGACTGTTTTGTCACTCATGGTTCACTAACCGATTAACATCTTGAAGCACCGTGATAATTTGACCGAGACTATCATCAACCAAAAGGAATTTCTTCTCTTGTTCTTGTTAGGCATGCACAACAGTTCCGCGGAGGTCATGAATCACTGGAACTATGTCGCGACTACTACGAGGCATGATTCTGAGAACTACTGGGTTTTGTGGCTATGCTAGAGATTGTACGTCAATCCTTTGTCTTCCCTTGACCCGGCGTATATCTGCTACGTGTACGCGCTGATCCAAGAACATGGTTGCGTGGCAGCGGCGAAGCCAGCGCAGGCGCGACAGCCTCACCAGCGACAATAACTTGTATAAATTAATATCCGTTCACTTGTTGCCGGTGCTACATCCCGGGGTGGTGCCATTGTGTGGGCTTTGCATCTATCTAGATGAAAAAGGGCCGACGACAGGTGAACACACGGTTGGTGTTTTATGTAATGAAGGGATTTTTCGGAGGGGAGTTGAGGCGGTAGATCGGGAGGGGTCGGAACATGGAGCAAGCAAGATTTCGGGGTTGGCTTTTTTTCTGAAACAAGGGTCTAGTGAAGGGTTCAGTTTGGTGGCAAATAGAGACGGCATTGGAAATATGCATTCGTGATTGGAGCGTTTTACAACTCACGATGGACTCTTGAATGTCCAAGTGCTAGACCACACAAGCGCCGGGCAAAAAGACGCCGAGATTGGGTTGAGGATTGTAAAAGTATTGTAAAAAGCTTTGGTATTCTTGTCTCTAATTCAAAAGTCGCCAAAAGACCGCGGGTATCGATATTTGTACAGTAAAAATCCGTGAATCCATTCCCGTTCGTCCCAAAAACCCCAAGACAAGCCAAAACGTAAAAGCAGCAGTAACAGATTGGTTGGAAAAAACGCCCTCGTAGTAAACACCCCACGTCATTCTTTCCCTTGGCGCCTCGCGATTTGCACCCCGCTGAATGTCTCAAGGGAGGACGAGAAGCAAGCCGCGTGTTGAGCAAAAGCTTTCGCTGGTAGAAGGAAAGACCTGAGATGAACCAGTTGATGAATGATTTAATTGGAATGCCGACTTTAAAAAGTTGCAGGGTATCAATCAAGTCGAAGAAGTGAAGAAAGGTGAAGGCGATGACTGGGCCAGAAGGGTGAAGGTAGAGAAGAGAGCAAGCTCCAAGCGAAACGGATGCGCTATCGTTCAAGTCGTCAAGTTGTCGTGTCTCGTACGAGCGAGGGTATCCAGACTCTCATCTCGTAGTGTTGCAGCTTCTAGCCATGATGCGAGAATCCAACGCCTGCTAGAGAGAGAACATGGTCGTCGAGACGTCTCCGTGAAATAATTTAGCACAGAGGACAGTTGTTGCACTGCTTGTGACCGCAAGCGGTGCAGGTGGTGCTGATGACAATCATGCCTCCACACTGGCAGCAGTACTCGTAGGCAGGCATGTTGGTGATGGTAGAGGTTGGTTGGGTTTGGTGTTTTGGTGTAAGTTGGAAGAAGCTTTGAGAAGATGAGACTTGGTATGAGAGGATGATGAATAAGAGAGAAAGAAGAGAAGCTCGAAAAGATGGAGGGAGGAACAGGAACCTAAATAGTCGCGGAGGTAGGAGAGAGAGGCAACGGAAGCCGCACACACCCTTCGTCCTCGGAAGTGATAATCGGAGGTAGGGCGGATGGATGAATGAATGAGAGAAAAGAATGGGGGCGGGAATGGGCTGGTTTCGGCATCTTCTAAGACGGGAAGAATCCACAGCTCGATTTTTGGTTTTTATCCCCGAGGACCATGGATCTATGTCTATGTCATTCGGAGCCTCAGGCTAGAGTGGGCAGTTGCGTACAAAAAAATTGGTGGTGTTCTCTCTCTCAGTCTCAGTCTGACTAGGTTGACTTACACGCTGTCTTGGCTTGTCCGCGCTAGGCAACCCTTAGATTCAAGGTTCCCTTGGCTTGGGTTACATTCGCGTCTCCGCCCTTTTGACACAAACGCCCAGGGTTGGGCCTGGATGAGGGGGAACATGTGGGTGGGTGATCTCAGCCGCGTCTCTTACTGGCTGGAGGGGCAAGGCAAAGACATATACTTTTTACAGTACGATATCAATATCTCAACCTCTCTTTTTTTGTTGTGTCTTGGGTGGCTTACACGGATGGCGAAGGATTGTCAGATTTGACAAGATTGACATTGCAGATGATGAATCTTACCCCTCTACATGCTGAGGATCTCAATTTTGAATTTGTGAAAGTGAGAAACACTCGCCTCATTCTGATTTTTAGGCGGCCGTTCTTGCTTTGCGGTCTGCGGCTCAGGCTAATTTAACTCCAGACCCTGGCGTCACAAGCTAAGGTTTTCCCACGTTGACTGGATACGTCATCGTGCCATGACGATGTATGTGTGTGTGAGCAGAGCGGTTAGCTTTATTGTTGAGAGGCACACTTTGAGGAGAAAATAGAAAGACACACAAGAAGCAAAGAAACAATGAGACATAGTGACGAGCAATCAAGCATAAATCGACGAGGGAGAAACTACCCCAGCCAATCTGTAAAACGATGATCCATGCCATTGAGTCAAGCGCTTGAATCAACAGGCAAAGATCCCCCCGTCCGTTTTTTTGAACCTCCACGTTCACAGGGCCGCTAAAGAAAAGAGAAGAGCGTCCAATCCCATCGTCCACTCAAGACCCCCGTCCGTCATCTCCAGACGAGGCTAGCGATAACCCCCAATGTCTCTCTCAGTTCTGTAAAGGTTGTCTTATAATATTTCAGCTACAGTTCTCCATCTGCATCCGCATCCGCAGCCGCACATGCGCATAATACCTTGCTGTATATCGACCCACGCGGAAGAACGCCAGTGCATCCGAAATAAAACTGACCACGACGACGTAGTTTTTGTAAGAAACACAAAACTCAGAGCTGCGCCTCTCCACAGAGTCCGGCCTCTAGCTGACAAGATCGTCAGTTGTACAAATGCATCAAGATCAGGAGGGTCCTCTCCTTTCCGTGGCTATTTGCGGGGTAAAAGGAGTCACTCATTTACCAAAAGTCAAACCCATCCATCTCACTGCCGGCCGCCATCTTGTCCAAATTCCGTGTCGATCAGCTCTGAAACCCCAGATTATTCGCCCCTTTGTGCCCAAGATGTTGTTGTCTCGTTCTGCCTTGTGCTTGTCTCTGCCCCCCCATCCAATCCAGACTTTGAAGCTTGTGCAAGCCTCAGGCTGACGCCCTCGCTAGCGGCGACGGGATGACGCATAGCTGTCGGTAATTTACAAGTAGGCGACGAATCGGGTCCCCTTGAACAGCAGGGTCAAACGTTGAGTCTCTCTTTGGCTGCATTGGTTCCATTTCCTAGGGTCCCAAGCGATGGGCCGACCACACCCCCCGCGCGCGCCACGACCGGGGGGAGAGATCGAGTAGGCTATTATGAAACAGTATGGGGTAAACACTTTCATATTCGATATCTCTCACCTCTCATCGTCGAGCATTTCCAAAATTGGGGTGACAGACCTTGGATTGTAACGCGCGCTTTTGTCTCTCGGAAGACGGAAGCGAAAGGCCTCGGTCAAAACTCCGGTAGTAAAAGGCAACAGCGGCTAAGACACAAGAGGTATTTTTTGCTCGTTCTTTGAAGTGTTGATGCTGGTTTCACTTGCCTTTCTTGTTGGTGCGGCTTACACGTGGATGCTAGCGGAGATGTAAATGGTTGATCCCCCTACGAACGTCCGACAAGAGGTTATTGCCAGATTTGTTAATTCGACGCGGTTATTAATTGACTCAAGACACAACACTACATTCATATCCATATCCACGTTGTGGTATCAAGTAAAGAAAAAGCAAAGCAATGTCGTTCAATTTGCTATGTAGCAATCATTATAGAAGTTTTGATGTAGGTATAGAACCGATACAAATGGCTCGCACTTTCTTTGTTGGTGCGGCAAAACCTAAACCCCCAAACTCCAATTTTTGATCCGTCCGCTTCAGCGAAACATCCCTCAACTCCAAAAAACAATGTTTGATCCCGTTATGCCATCCCAATTCATCCCATCTTGTCGGTTGTCTATCCACAACAATTATCCGTATCTATAAATCGTCCCGTTGTTGGGCTCCCGGGGAGCAGGTTCGTAGAAAAATGCGGTCGGTTGACGCTGGATAGGTTGAATGGGGACAATCTCATGCGACGAAGGTTGAGACTGGATCTGAAGTTGTTGCCGGTACGTGTTGTCACCATGCCGAATCACATCTCCAACAGGTCGATGAACGGGGTTATGAATCGTGTTCTGAATCGTGTTCTGGACAGTGTTCTGAATGGCCTCGCGGATCTTTGCGGGTAGTTCGGCAAGTGCCTGGGTGTGGTTCTCGATTGCGTATGTATGCTCCTCGAGCGCCTCTGTCCGCAGCATCATGGCGTCGGTTGCTTTCAACAAGGGCTCGCTGGTGATTCGAGAGACGAGGCTGATAGCCCACTGCGCGGACATGTCGCTGTCTGTCTGCGTTCCAGCGTCTCGGAGAACGATTCTCTGTGGTATGGCCTCAACCGCAGCGAGTCTCTTTATTTCAGCGGCAAATATTGCCTCATGGTCGACCTCGGGCTTGATCTTTTTCCGCGCCTGCTCGGTCGAGTGACTGGGAGCTTGGCGCTTCAAACTACCAGCAACTGCAGGAGGTACAACGGCTAGGGGGGGTTCGAAGTACGTTTGGGCGGCAATGGGATCGTTGAAGTCGAATTCGATTGACTGCCGGATCCTTCCATCCACGTTTCCAACTCTGACCTGTGGCGGAACTGCGTTCACCAGTCCCTCGCCCCTGGCTCCCTCCTCCATCTTGACTTTGGGTACCTTCTTGGGTGCCTCCTTGGGTGTCTCTGGGGATGCAGACTCGGCTGTTGACGAAGAAAGGTGTCGTTTCTCGAGCTGTTGAATTGCCCAGTCTCTAAGACCGCGCTCCATGACCACTCCCCCGAATCTGCTAGTGGTGGTTCCGAAAGAGTCATAGACAGCCAACGCGGCCACCAAAAATTTGAGGTCAGGACGGGCGTCAGCATTAGAAGTACGGCACCAAGCCATGAAGTCCTTATTGAAAAGTGTAGTGGCCCAATTTCGTCGAAGGCTGGCATTGTTGATCTGACTGACAACATATTGATAGACTTCAGGGTGGTTCTTCGCGGCGGGGATAATGTGACTGATTGCACGGTCTTTTCTCGCGCTATCTTCTTCAGGGGTTTCTATGGGAAGCGAGTCTATCACTTTCGGGGGGTTTGTAGGAGGATCATCGGTCTGGTTGGTCGCGTTGTTGGTTGCTTCTGCTTCGGGTGACATGATCACGGTGACTCTCGCACGGGGTGAGTGACTAGATGAAGTAAGTGTTGGATGCAGTTGAGGGCGGTTTGTGTTGATGTGGCTGAGGTTCTGACCCATTAGTGACGCCTCGAGATGCAGCGAATGCGGATGAATGATGGTGCGAGAAGAAAGGAAGGAAGGGATGCAGAATCCCAAGCGCAACATTTATACCTGAGGGTTGATGGACGTTGGTGATTCACTGCCTTCCAGCCATGGGTGATGCCCATGAAGAAGAAGACGAAGAGAAGAGTAGGAGCAGGAGTAAGGGGAAGATTAAGGAAGAGGAAGAGAAGGAAAAAAGAAAGAAAGAAGACCAAGACGAAGAGGATGAAGAAGACGAGGTTGAACCACGAAATAAGGATATCAAATTCGAGGATGCCTGGGATATCCTTCAATCAACCTATGGTTAATCCTTCAATCTTGGTTGCCCTTCGAATTCGAGGGCCTTTTCCTTCTATGCCCAAGCGGGCTTTTTGTGCCCCAAATGCGGCTCTGTTGACGTTGCTCGGCGTCGTCAATTTTGTCTGCCCCTCCAAGCGGTATCAAGGCCACAATCTCACAGTGGGACTGCCACCAAGCAGCCCTAAGATTTCAAGGACTTAGGTAAGGACTTACCTAAGTCTCATCCTAAGATCATAAACTATGCTATAAAATTTACTGATCTTTAGGATGCATCGACCCGCATGAGGACCCCTTGTGGTCGGTGGATTGGGGTAGCCTTGGCTACAGATCGTGCCAAGAACTGCATGACCTGATATATCAGAAACATACCATGTTAGCTTCCCCAATCGCTAGTCATTCTTTGTATTCGATCATGTTATTTGCATACGAGCTGCCTATCCCATTACATTATAACGCCACAAGTGGTTCAGGGGTTTTGTAGATCGTGGGGTTGGTGCGATGGGCTCTGGTGTATAAAAGCGAGGGTCTCGCTTGGCTGCACTTGATGTGATATCGATGTATATTCTTCTTTTACTTTTACTTGAATGAGTCATTCTTGATCTCCTTCATTTGCAAACTTTACGATCTTGGAATTCAATATCTATTCACAAGTTACATCTTGGTTGTGAGCATCAGCTGCGTTTTAGGTCACTCGAACGAAGCACTGCAGCATCACCCGCGTCAACGGACCCAACCAAATCTCGTTATGGCTAGAGCCATCAAATTAATCGAACCTGCACGTCTGCAGCGTCCTAGCTCAGCGTCGAGAGAGAGTTTTCATCCTCGATGCGTCAAACGTCCTAAAGGTGCATGGCAAAAGCATATTGCATCAACAGAGTTTGTATGAACAATCTACGACCTCGCATATTCTCGAAGTCTCCTTAACGACGTCCTGGTTTTGTTTTCACAGACTCGATTCAACTCGAACCTAAACTCGACCAGCAACGAGTATAAGAAGTTGTTTACCTCCGCGCAGGCACCATCCCTGGCTTTCTTCCTGACAGTGCATCCGCAACACAAAAGCCATAGAAACACTCGTCGCTCTCCTGCAACTCGATCCTATTCAATCTCCTTACTTCGCCCACCGCGTCGTTTTGTTGTTTTGCCACTCAGTCCTCGCCTTCGACGACTTGCTCAACTTCTCTTCAAGATGCCTACCACTATCAAGATCGACCGCGAGCACGACGCTCACCCTGGGAAGCATCACGCTCATCCCTTCTTGGGCGCAGGCTCCAACGAGATCGACGTCTTGTTCCCCATGCCCGCCCACCACGCTACACGCGCCGACCTGGACAAAGATATCGCCAAGGTCATCAACAGTCTCAACTGCGTGCGTCAGGAAATCAGCGCCATCTCAGCTAAGGAACTCGTCACCACTGATGGAATGCTCGCCCTCTCTGGAACTGCACGCTACATCACCAACGCCATGGTGTTCAACGTTAAGCGCTACTACCACGCCAAGGAAGAAGGGCTCCGCACCAAGCGCGAGCGCGAGTACTCTGCCCTCGGCAAACCCAGCTGCTCCAACCGTATCAAGCGTGCCCTCATCACTGCTCGCTACAGCCTCGAGATCCAGGTCGCCATCATGGCTCTGGGACGCGACTCGCGTATCCGCAAGCTCCAGGATGCGCTGGACAAGGTTGAGATGCACGGCTGGATCGCCATGTTGACTGACGGGGGGACTGTTCCTCACTGGGCGTGGCGAATGGTTTAAAGGATGCACTGCGTGAAGGGACATTTTCAAAGGAATCTGGAACTTTGGGGTGTTATTGGAACTTTCCGGCGCGGACAGGAAGGACAGAACAAGACGTGGTATCATGTATAAACTGCAGGCGTTGGCAGGGGGCTTGGATCCCGGGGTTGGGAACAGCGTCAGGCTTATGAAATGGAGTTGGGGACGATACATATTGTGAGAATCTGCGAAGGAATAACGAATTGATGAGAATTTGTCTATGTCTTCTGTGCCACCACTGATCTCTTTCTTAGCAGCGGCCCAAGATTTGAGGCCGTTACTCTCACGTTCGGTCTCTGTGTTTAAGGTTGTCTTCAAGGTTTGGAGCCTCCCTACCTCGCAACACTCCGGCCTGGCTCATCTTGACTTCATGTTATAGGGCTCGCCTCATTATAGATAGTTCGCTATCCTGGAGTGGTCCAATGGCTTCAGATTCAGAACGTCCTACTTGGTGGCTCTCGTGACAAACTTGGTTGTTGGGAATCTTGGCCCTGCTTGAGGCCAGCATCGATCACCTTCTTTATACTAGTGAGTCATCCTAGCAAGCGTTTCAGGGATCAAGATACTAACCATGATACTTGTTGCAGATGATGAGTGTTTATCGTATCCCTTACAGCAAGGCGCCAGGACTTTTGAGATTGTGGTTTCGATCGGTTTCGAATAATGACTTTGGAGCCCTGGGCTTCTTCGGCGAGACTTTGGGCAGCTTTGCCAAGATAAAACTGTCTTTTCATCTCATATTGACTTTTGGGATATTAGATTCGACTTCGGAAGTTACAACATCGCTTCGACTGCTTGTTCTGGACGTATGGCAAAAGGAAAGCACACAAAGTACAGGTCGTTATACAACACTTGAATCGTCGAGTCGACATACTCTTTTGAACATCGAGGGCTCGCTCCAGATTTTGTTCCAGAGTCATTGTTGGCATCTTTAGTGTCGTCGCATCTGTCTGTAGCGAGCGTCCGGGCGGCTATCGTGACTAGACCAAGATCCTGTCGTCTTGCCGAGCATCTTCGGCCAATCTGTCCCAGGGAGTATGTATCTTCTTGCTTTGAAGTACAACTAGGTCCCGCAGGAGCTGGCTCGAGTTGTCACATTCAGGGAGATGCCACCAGTTCCATCAAGTGGTAGACATGGCTGATGAGACGAACCACGGTAGTCCGAGAGAACATGCCAGTAAACACAGGCTTAAAAGATTCGAAAGAGTTGATGGATAAGGTCTAGAAGATCAAATTGGTCTACCAAGTCGTGAGTATGAAAGTGCGCAGCTCAGTCTGGTATTGATGTCGGTAGCATGATTGGAAGCAAGCCTGGCTAAAAGAACTCCTAGAGCATTTCCCCTTTCTTTGTGCTTTCCATACAATAACAAACTTAAGAAGAAGCTTGAGAAAAAGATCCTGTTCAGGTGGTCCATTAACAAGTTCAACAATACAAGCACATGTTCAGTGCAAGTGCTGTAAGATGTTCGATGCGTTTAAGGGAACAACACTTAATTTTGCCAGAACAACCAATTTTCTCAAGGCACAACCTCCGTCCTCCAAGAGTTTACTATAAGGTTCGACTTGATCAAATTTCGACTTGACTTTATCGAAAGCGAAGCGTCTTTGGGAGCCTCGAAATCGCTCGACATCAGCCATCCTACAAGAAAGATGATAAAAGACGACAAACTTCAAGAAGGAAATACAGGCCCTCAATATATTATATGGTGCGTGAAGCCCATGTATATTGCTGGTTGCTGATTCGTTGGCCCGTATTGACCGGATCAAGGATAGCTTATCTCTAGGATGATATCGCCAATCTTGGTCACCTCAACAAGTAACAAGAATCCCTTGAAAAAGTCTTGCTCCAAGCCAACATTGGAGTTCTCGGAAATAAATTGTACCTCGCCTCCTACGTATGATAACATCAACTGGTCGGCTATTTCCGAAGATAAGACACTCGGAAGAATCTATGACAAGATAGGCAACTTTTTGGGCATCTCTGATCCTTCCAGAAAGTCTTATCAGCGACTTGCAGAGACCTATCATGTAGCATTCAAGATCTGTCAAGACTACCGGCATCCGGCAATGTCAAAGAGGGTGTTGAGGAGAGGGGGATGTCCAAAAGTTGCAAAATAGCTGCCTCTTACGGTTTAGTCTCCCGGCCTTGTCCCCGCTCCGCTCCGGCCATACAATGTGAGACGCGGGCACCGGGAACGAGCAGTTGGAAACTCAGAACCTGAACTGAACAATAAGAGACGTTCTACGAATTAAACTGCGCTCATCGTTCGATTAATGCGCACACTTACCCCCTCTGTTGGTCTCCGTAATAGTGGCACTTGCAGCGAATCCTAGAAGCGGAACTCAACGCCTCCCGCTTATACGCTGCCAACGGTTGACCCCTTGTCCTATTCGTTTACTGCAATTGATCTTACTCTGTTTTACCTTTGAAATCTCGGGGCGGAATCCTCCATGGCTCCCGGCGGAAGGAAAAAAGGGAAAAAAGTACCATCTGGGCCAGTGGCTGACAAGCCATGTCATAACTGTCGACGTCGAAGACTTCGTTGTGATCGCTTACTTCCCCACTGCGCAAAGTGCGAAGCAAAGGGCGTTGAGTGTCTTGGCTACTCTCAGATCTTTCAGTGGACAGGCGCCGTTGCTTCTCGGGGGAGGCTGGCGGGACAGCAGTCGAGTGCCGCCTTATACACCCCGGCTCGCCCTGATTCCGCTCGGTCAAGAGCCTCACTATCTTCTGTATCCTCCATCTCCTCCGCATCCCCAGCTTCCTCCTCTTCCGCTTCCTCCGCCGCCTCACCGTCCATTCAGTCATCGTCACCTGCCTTTATCGCCCCGAGCCTCTCTCAAGTCGAGGAGGTAACAGAAACATCAGAAGCCGAGTCCGAGTCCGAGTTTGATGCCATCTATAGTTTCGACAATGACATTGACGATGGGCATTATGATGATGATGCAACCCCCGTAGCGAGCTGTGACACGCAGCTCGTCTGTACCACAGGCCATCCCCTGGCAACGGAAACATCGACGCCGTGGGTGCTCGTCGATCCCTTGTACCAAGACATTACGAGCAACCACAGACAGTATCTCGCTTATTGTACGCAGCCCTTGGTCGCAATTGGTTGAAGGAGAAAGAAGAGAAGAGACATGGCTGACAAGAATTTCCAGTTGATGCGCGGCTCAGTCGAGATTTTGTAGCCTACGACGTGCCCGACAATCCGTTTCGAAACTTACTCAAATTCACTCAGGCCCACCCTTTGCTACGTCAGGTCATCATCGCTGCTTCGGCCTCGCACATGTACAACCGCTCCCGGCCATGGTTGTCAATGGAATCGCTCGATAGGGGACTGGGCCCGAGAAATTTGCACATGGACGCCCTCGAGGCTAAGCACCAGGTTCTTCGGATGTTGCCGTCTGCGCTGCAGAGTATCGAGTCTATCGGTGGTGACATTGTTCTGGCAGCAATCTTGTTCCTGATCAATGTAGAGCTGATAGAGTCTGGAAAGCATAACTGGAAGGCTCATTTCGATGGAGCAGGGAGGATCATGAAGTTGTTGGGGCCAGTGTCGGATGTAGATGAGAGCTTGAGGGACTATATCGTGTCCGACTGCTTCATGTGCGTTGCAACCATGCCTACTAATACCAATTATTTGCTAACATTTACCAGTTACTATATACTTGAGTCCACGTTCCGGCCTACATCATCGGACTCGCATTCATACTTCGATTCTTGTGAAGCACTAAAAATACTTAGCAAGACAACAAATAGCTACTACTGCTGTCCACCCGAACTCCTCGAAATTATGCTCATCGCAGCGCGACTCTCCAGCAAAAAGCACGACGACGTTGTCTCGGTTGATATGGTTACCGCGGCTGGAGCAGCATTATTAGATCGCGCTCGGAATTTCGACGTTCTCCCTTGGGCGCGAGATATTGCCATCAACCCATCTACCGAGCTGGATCCAGTATTGAGCCGTTTCCGAGTAGCAACGTCCCATCGACTGGCCATTTGTCTCTATATTATAAACGCAATACCGTCGGTGGAGGCTTGGGTAGGCGAAGACTTGGCTGACACCATCTTTGCGGAACTACATCAGATATTGAGCATGATTCCCGACGACGATACCAACTTCAAGGCTACGGCATGGGTGACCTTTGTATTTGGCGCGTGTGCCAAGACACCCGAGATGAAAGACTGGGTAACCGTTCAGATAAAGAAACTCATGCTCGAATCACCCTGGGGATTCCTTTATGCGGCCAGAGATGCTCTTCAGATGCTGTGGAATGTCCAAGCTGAGGGCATGCCCATGACGAGTTGGGTGCAGACACTGAGGGATCTGCATATGGACTTTCTGATCATTTAAGTCGGGGTTTATCTGGGCTACGGAATTCCATCAGCAAAACACCTGTTGTGTCAGAACCCTCGACGTCTGGTATGAGGAGATTTTAAGGTCATATCTGGAGGTTGAATGTTACAACATCTGGAGCACGACACAGTTTTTATTGTTCTTCACTGTTCAAACCCGGCGTTCAACTGTATTATTGCATCGCGGTGGTTCTCTATGATACGGGGGACGCCTTTGGGGTTTCTGGAGTATGCTTGGCATGGGGCTCTCACGAGCTGGGCATGGGTGATGATTTATGGAATTACGATTTGCATCAAGGCACTCATTACATTGGCGTACTTATTTGAAGAAACAATTTGACTATTCCGGATATTCTTTGCAACTGTTTCTTGAGTCTCGTGAGATTATAATCTGGACTGTCACCCACGAGTTGGGCAACATCTACAAGTCGGATCCGCACAATTCTTAGAGTCATCAATGGAGTCAAGGTCCAGAGTCTTGTTTTTCGAGTTAATTACTAGGCCCGTAGTCCGTATCGGCTAACTATAGGCGAGGATTTGCAATGATCCAAGTGATGGTAGACTAACCAATGGGCAAGAAAGCCGATTCTCCTTCTATGTGAGATTAATAGGCAGCCCAATGCCTTGGTTGCTTATTTCTCAGTCTATTTTAGAGCTTTAATTAACCTCCTTTGTAACACCGAATACCTTCGAGTCGTTGAAAGCCCGCCTCACCTTTCTCAGGGGTCAAAAGCGATATCGCGCTTTGCTCAGCCCTAACAAGGCTGACCCAAAAGACAAGTCCAAGAGGCTCTTACGCAGCCGACTATTTTCGGAACCTTGGGGCTGAACACCCACGGTCAGCCTTGGGGTTGTACACTTTGTTCGACGCCTCGACCGAGTATGTTCCACGGCCCTCTCTGTGCTACCCTCTGCCCCTGACTGGCGGCTTCGGAGAAGATGTCCCCCGGGAAAGAACGAAAGGTCCCGCCCCGAAACATGAGTGTCAGTTGTTTACTGGAGACACGTCCCCAGGGCTGGAGTTTCGGACAGTGGCATGTTGTTCAAGAGTGTTCCTGGTGCCAGCCGTCAAAGCAAGGGCTGAGGAACACAGCTGTCACATCGGAAGAGTTCCGATTCCCGCTGTAGAGGTTGAAATGACACAAGTTTTAATTTAAACTTATTGACTGTTCCTAATCACATATTGGGGTCGCTCTTCCACTCTTCTGGTACAATCATATGGACCAATAGCACTTACAACAGCAAAGTGACTGAGAGACCTAAGCAAAGACTCCAAGTACCGTCTTAGCTATAATTTACGCATTTATTTGGACTAACAGCTATAGATCAACCTGGATTCTGAGGTCATGGTTTTGTTTACTTCAAATGGTAGAGTTGTTGATACGAGTTGAACCTGGTGAGCTAACCTTCTCAGAACATAGTTCGTGCACTCCTTTATTACGCTGCCAGTTCTAACCCATAACCAACAATTCCAACATGTTTAGTTTCTTAAATGGTTATTTGGACATAAATCCGCGTTTTGGAACTGTACGCCATTGACATTCGCTGTTCGAGTCTAGGTTAACATCTGGATGAATCTCGCATTTGCGTAAGAAAGGATTTCCAGATAGGCGAACTTCAAAATAATGTACTCCTGACTATCTAATATATAGTAGCTAAACACTGGCACTGGGCCTAATAGCTGCTCTTTCGTATATAAGCATTCTGCCTCACTTAGTTCGTATCCAGCATTAGATATTTCCTCCACAAGCCTATAGAACTCCGACGACCCCATGTATACAACAGACATACGTGCGAAACCACAACATGTACAAGCTTCCACATAACACTCACATTATATCCTAGCAGCCACTCTGGTGCCGTTCTTGGAACATAACGCCAAGGCATACAACTCCATCCACTCCCTATCATCACAAGACTCGAGTTGCGTATAAGTCTGCGCCATCCTAGCCACCACATAATGAGTTTCTAGAAGGGCGTATTGTTCTGTTCTCATGTCAGCTCATGTACTGCACGCCTGTGTATCCACGAGGCTTAACTTACGTCCGATACAAGCACGCGCACCACCGTTGAAGGGGAGGTATCCCCAGCCAGGTCTCAGATCCTGCCACCTCTCGGGGATGAACTCCTCAGGATCGGAGCCGAAAACGTCCTCATTGCGGTGCATGGCGTAGACGTTGTAGAACATGGCCGTTCCTTTGGCTATGAAAAGTGGCGACTGGCCATCGGCGCCGCCACCACGAGGGATGGTCGTGTCCCTGACTGCGACGCGGGCGTTTGTGGGAATGACAGGATGCAGCCTCAGGGCTGTTGAGATGTTAGAAATACTGTAGGGCTGAGTGATAGGGTGATGACTTACACTCGTTGACACACCATTTCAGATAGTTCATCTCCTTCAACTGGCTTGCAGTGGGGGCGTTGTGGCCGGCAATATTGAGAACCTCTTGTCGAAGCTTGGCGAAGATGTGAGGCTTTTGAGATAAGACAAAGAATAGGTTGCTGAGCAAGCTTGACGTAGTGTCGCGACTTGCAAGAAGAATGTGAAGGATCTGATCACTCAGGCCTTTTCTATCATCCACGATAGCCATCATGTCTGTCAAGAAGCTACCCTCTGAGGTATTATTAGAGCTCTTCAAAGATTTCTCGATGAAGGTATCGAGATACTCGTACACTCTCTTCTTAGCCTTCTTGGATGCAAAGTTGAACTTGAGGCAGTGTAGAGGACCAAGCTGCATCTGTTGGATGATCTCCTCAGAACATATCATGTAGTCATCAACAAATTGCTGTTCCCGAGTGTGGTCTGTCTTGTCGCTAAGCATACTCGTTGAGTGTCCCATGAGAAACTCTGTTGACACGTCCATTGTGAGAGCCAAAAACAGAGGCTGAAGGTCAACCTCAGAGCCGTCGGTAGGAACGTGCTTGATAAAGGCTTGGAAGTTTCGTTCTAGAGTCTCTAGAAACGGTGCAGGGTTGTCTTTCCTGAAACTCTGTCTCAGTATTGACCTGGCGTGCTTCCATGTATGGCCAGACAAGACAAAGATGCCTTGACCGAATACATGACCAATGACTGAAGTTCGAAACTCGGGAAGATCAAAGTCTTCACAGGCGGTAGCAAGGATCTGCTTGAGGTTTTGAGGATCGCAGGTATAGACGCATTGCCATGTCCACCTCTTCTCTATATAGGTAGTTCCCATCTCCTTGAACGCTTGCCAAGTGCTATCCAAGTATCGTTCTGGAGATTCTCCGAAGAAGATTCTGTACAAGAAGTCGAAACCAATGATAGGATCCTTGACAGGGACTTTACTCGTGGCATCTTGACAGCCTTGAGCTTGTGCGAGTCTCCATCTTCGGAAGTATGTCTCAAGTGCTCGGAGAGGGACAGGGAGAAGGAGGAGGATAACGGTGGCAACGAGGTGCTGCTCGAGAAAGTTGATCAATAGTGAACTGAACATTTTGGAACAGGCTGAAGCAGCATAATTCAGCAAGGGGAGTACGGATCAAACGACAGAAGGAGAAGGAGGCTTGACAGCCACCTCTGAGTGGGATCGGGGAGGGTAAAGTAATGCTCTCAGATTATCCCCGAGAGGCCTGAATCAATGTCCCAGATCTGGGCCACAAACATACATACGCCCCCTTATCCAATCCATTCTATGCAGTTGGCCATCCGGATCACATCCGAGGCTTAGGATGGATGCGTGGTGTAGTCTCAGGCGCCACGATACAATCCCATGATATGCCATGGCGCTGAAAGCAGGGCTTATGCCGCGTCTGGATCCTCTTTATCATCACGATAGTCTACTTTTGATGTTTATTTGGAAACAAACAACCCCAATCAGGGGGGTTATCTGGGGCCCAGGCTTAGAATAGGATCCCTAGTATACGCTGCCCCCACAACCTCGACGTGTGTTGGCACTAACAATACCTCCTGCTGTGCAACAGGAAAACAAGAAAGTGGGATCATGGATCTCTATCTTTACCCTGACATTTACGAGCTCGACAAAGGGTCTGCAGCGCCGCTGAGTGGCATCGGGACCTGGCGTAGATGGGCGTGACTGTACGGATACACACTCTCCATCAGGAGACCAGTCCGGAGCGAGGCCAAGGACCTGCATACCGGCTGTGCTCGCAATCGTTTGGCCCCTCGAGATCATCAGCTGAGTGCCTATTCCCATTATCAAGCAGACGCCACATGCTTTCATGCCGTGACACAAGTGATGACGGCTTCTATGTAGTCGTAGTCAGGGGTAGAAGAGAGGCGCCGGGAACTGACAGCTGGCGCGCCGTATCTCTATGACAGCGCATTGGGGGCGCATTAATACGCAAGATTCAGATGCGGCACAGACCGAGACAGCGTAATTCACCATGAGACAACTGAGGTTGTACCCGGTCAATTTCCAATTTAGACACCTTGGTCCGGGTATTTGACATGAGCCAATCTGCGTCTATGATGGGGCTAGACGCCACCAAGGGCATATATTCAAGGAAGTAATCATGATTGCTTCTATCTCGACCAGGATATCACACCGCCTGAGGGTGGCCGGATAGAAGGAGACATAGGCCGAGGCAGAACTGAATAGGCTGAAGGTTGCCAAACAGCATGAGTCTTTGTTGTGATAAGTCTTGCCCATGCAATGTGTTATAATATCGGGGCTGGATCTTGGTTGGTGTTGGTCATCCGCAATGTTTTAGAGTGTTGGTGGGGTCGAGTATCATGTTTGCCCATCATGTTTGCTTCGAATCGCCTCTACATCGGAGATCTCGAAGACGATAGCATGACGGGCCGAAACGGGGGGCCCGGACTGTTTGTCCGTTGGTTTTCAAGAGTTTCCTAGAGAGGAAAGTGTGAAGCCGTGCCATTCAAGTCCGGACCAATCTTCACCGGGAGAATACAGGGATCCAGGCTATTATACACGGGTAGATAGTCTATTGAGCTCTCTTTCGTTGGTGATTGTCCTGCCCCTAGGCCTGAAACCTGGTCAAATCAAGATAGAGCATTCCATATCAACCAGGATATGTATTGTTTAATTGGCTTGCGGCGGCAACACGGAAACACATGATGAATTGATGCAGGCCATGAATGCCAAGAAAATAAAGACCCCCCTCAATAGCAATACCTTGCCTTGCTTTGCTTTGCCCTACGTACTGTAGATCGCCATGTATCCCAAACGTTTGCTTTGGGATAGTGTCTCAGATAGAATGTCTCAGTTGAAGTAGAGTGCCTTGACCAACTCCACCAGTTCAAGCGCACGCCCCACGCTCAGAGATCCTGCAACTGAACTGGGGCTCAGAAACCTGCTGTTCTTTTTTTTTTAAAGACATGTTCGAGTGATACCCCGGGAAACGTTGTATAACCAGACGAAAATACATGCGGTTCCGTCGTTGGCTCCCAGGGCGAGTGGCTGTTGTGTTGAGCCATCGATTGGATCGGGTGCGCCATCTGTGCTACTCTGTCGACTCTCTCCGACGTGTACAGTGTCAGCCAGGCTCGGGCGGCCCAAGCTGTCGGATCCTTCTGAGATGTGACAATCTTGGTTGCATGGATCTGACATGGATTTGCAGTTGGGCCAACCTACGGCGAGGTTCTGCACTGCGCTGTAGTGTCCTGTAGTGTAGTGTAGGTAGTGTCAAGAGATGCTGCTGTTGTGTCTCCGGGGAGTTTTTCTATCCTGTTCTGACCCCTTTTGACTGCTAGTCCTTGTCGTATTTAACCCTGCATTACTCCCGTCATGGCTTAGGATTATCATCTTTGTTGGCTTGTCTTGGGTTGTTCAGTTCCAACTCTGTACCACTTACACGCGTGCTCAATATCGTTTATGATTCAGCCTCTTTTTTTCATTTCCATAAAGACCAATCTACGTTTCTTGGCCACATGATGGAGTCAATTGTCTCACAGGATGGTAACTCCATCGACGCCTCAAAGAAAGAGATTACCATTTCGGAAGCCTTTGGTGATCCTGTTCTTGACTTAGACCTGACGTTATGGGATATCTTTCAAGATGCTGCAACATCGAATCCAGATGGGGATGCAATTGTCTCTCTCTGGCAGCCACACGATCACTTGTCAAACACTCATCACCCAGCCCTTGATAGCAGTGGCGAATTCTATCTCAGGTGGAGTTATTCCGAGTTGAAGGACAAAGCAGAGAAGCTAGCCGAGTCTCTACAAAACTCAGGTTGCCGACCAGGAATGCGACTCGCCGTCGTACTTGGTAATTGCGCCGAATGGGGACTTTTCTTTTGGGCAGCAGCCAAGATCCGCATGGCTTTTGTGCCTATCGATGCAACGGTCCCTCGAGACGCGAAGGCGACTATACTGTCCCTTAAGCCACACGTAGTGGTGGTACAAGATGCAGAGAGTGCGAAAGCCCTCGATCTCTCCAACACTCAGATCTTAGAATCGAGTGTCTGCATACTGTGTACAGGAGACAAGCTTGAGGATTGGTTGAGGTTGTCTGATGTCTTAGATCCTGGAGAGCAACAACTAGGCCCAACCCTAAAGATCACAGACGGTGTCGATGCAGCGGGAAATGATGCCGAAGGCGATGAAGCAGCGTTGATTATCTTCACCAGCGGAACAACTGGCGAGCCCAAAGGATGCTGGCACACAAACCGCAACTTGATATCGCAATGCTGCGATTTCGACCCAGAAGTCAACGCCATGGGACCGTTGCGATGGCTTATCCACACGCCCGTCTCTCACATCTTCGCCATTAACAACGCCCTCCGCGCATGGCGCTGGAGTGGCACTGCTGTGTTTCCCTCCAAGTCTTTCAACGTGGATGCCACGCTCAATGCCCTTGTGCAAGAGCAATGCTCCATCATGTCAGCCACACCCACCCTCGTCAAAGCCTTGATGGCGCATCCCAGTTTCCCCAGCACTGACCAGCTGGATCTTCGCATCGTCACCATAGGCGGCACGTCCATCGGACCTGAGGATATCCGACTGTGCCGCGAAGGTCTAGGCGCCCAGTGCGCAATTCAGGTCTTTGGTATGAGCGAAGGTGCTCCCATTATTACATGGCAGAGAACGGACCCAGATTTAGTAGACGGCTGGCATTCCGGGGTTGGCAAGGTTCTCCCTGGGGCCGCTGTGAGGATCTGCCGGCCCGAAACACGGGAGATACTACCTCGATCGGAGATCGGGGAACTGCACATTGGCGGGACCTCAGTCATTACGAAATATTTCAACAGGGATCATGATGGAGTCTTGTACCGAGATGAAACGGGGAACTGGTTAGCGACTGGAGACCAAGCCAGGATAGACGAGAAGGGCGTCGTATATATCCTCGGTCGGTACAAGGATCTCATTATTCGAGGTGGAGAGAACATATACCCAATCAAGATTGAGCAGGAGCTTCAGCAACTCGATGGCTTGCAGGTGAGCTTAGTCCAGGGTCACATATCAGTATTATTGCTAATAGTTCGTCAGGTTCAAGTTGTGGGAGTACCAGATGATCTGGCTGGTCAACTACCTGTCGCTATAGTCGTTTTGCCTGAGGGCACGACAAAAGCGCAAGTCACTGAAAAGGCCAGAAGCGTCGACCAACGATACACTTTAGACAGTGTCTACACCCTTGAGGAACTTGGTCTAGAAAAGTTTCCATTGACATCTCTTGGTAAAGTCAAGAAACAGCAGCTGAAAACACGAGTCCTGGAGCTCCGACAAGCAAAGAGCGCACCGAAACAACAACTCAGCAATGGGGTATCGGCGCCTCCTTTTGTTGACAAGCTCTTGGATATCTGTGAGCAATTGACCGGTACTCGACCTTCGATTACAGAGAGCTTCAAGTATTTGGCCGACAGCATCACTTTGTTACGCTACTGCGATAACGTACTACGTGTTTGCGGCCAGCGACTTTATTTGCAGGACTTTGCTGAGCACGACACGGTTGAGAAGCAAGCACATCTCCTATTATCTCGAAAGATGCAACAAGCTCGACTTGTCATCGCTCCAGAAGTCCCCAAGTTCAACCCCCCTCAGCTCAAGAAACAGCTCCAGACATCTCCAGCCTCCAACTTTGATCATGAAATCATCACTGCACCCAGCGACAAGCACGACGCATTCTACTTTGCCAAACGAGCTGTTGTACGCGCAGGCTTCTCACCTTCCGACATCGAAGACGTCCTACCCATCAGACAATCTCTGCATCGGACGGCGATTGGGTCACGTCCGCAGTCCTACCACAACCGCATGGTCTTTCGCATCTGCAACGTTGCGCAGCATCAGATTCTGCGCACCCTCGAAAAGGCGCTGGCCTCGAGGCCGATGCTCAGGACAATTGTGTTCCCTGGTTCCAACCGTGCCCCGTTCCACGCTGTGCTGGCGTCGACTTCGGCCCTTCTTGAGCAACTTGTCCATGAGGTTGAGGTTGATAACGAGGATGATGCGTGGAACCATTTCAAGGATGATTCTTCGCAGAGTCATTCGTCGCCTTTTATGTTTCAGGCGAATTTGGTGAGGACGTTGTCGGAGAATCAACTCTATCTCAGCTTTACGTTCAATCACTCTGTCATTGATGCGCTTTCACTTACTCAATGGTATCATGAGCTTGATCATTGGATTCAAGACATCAATACCGATATCCCAGCCTTGACCCCATATCGACTCTTTTCTGATTTGTTCACTCAATATGAAGAGAGCGAGCCTGCACAGAAGAGTGTCACATTCCATGTACGGAAACTTCGAGGTATCTCCCGCTTTAGCCGTGCCATGTGGCCGCCTCAGAAAGCACCCGGTATGATGATATGCAACGACGAAGGTTCACCGTACGCAAAAGAACGTCGCCAGGTCCGCGACAGAGTCTGGAATGGAGAGTGGGAGAGTCGCGCCCATGAGTTCCAGTACCCACGATCTGGTCGAATTCTAGCTTTGTCTGGTCTCACCAAGCTCCAGGATAAGTACAACATTCATCCATCACTATTCACCAAGAGCGCCATCATACTTTTCAACGTTCTTCAAACCGGCTCTTCTCACGCCTTACTCAACGTTTGGGAAAGCGGTCGTTCATGGCCTTTCGTGCCCAAGTGGATGGACAAGCTTCTCCCACCAGCAATGAGCATTGACGGTCCTACTGTTCAGTGGATACTAAATATGACCGAAGTCATTCGAAACGAGACTTCAGTCGAATTCTTGCAACGGATGATGACTGAAGATGAAGATACCAAGCAACATGAGCATGTTCCGTGGAACAAAGTTGTCCAAAATCTCAGTGACGAGGGCCAAGCTGCAGTCGACGCATCCTTCAGACAAGCCTTTGTTTGGGATGTCTCAATGGCCATGAGTCTTTCACGTGGAGATCAAACTGGTTTCGCTTCTCTTGAGCCCATCGCTCGTTATGACTGGCCTGATTGGTACGTACAACAAAGTCTTAATTTTTGAGGTTTCACAGCTAACAAGCTCGATAGCGGGTTCTTCTGGAATGCTTTCATGGTAGATTCGATCAATTTGTACTTTATTGCTTCTTGGGACACGGCGCAGATGAACGACACGGAGGTTGATGGGCATTGTGACGCTTTGTCTGATGTAATGCGTAAACTAGGGGATGAGAGCAACTGGGATAAGAAGTTGGGCGAAGTATTCCGTCTTTGAGTATATCGAGTATCACGAAATGGTCTTGGGAGTTATCTTTACTGTTACTATACCACTCACTTTAAATCACTTAAATATTTGATCGAAACTCGGTGTCAATTTGTCTTATCGGTGGTACCAATCTAAGGGCTTTTTCAGAGCCCATCAAACGCCATTCCCATCCATCTAAACCGGACAAAGGAAAGATTGTCTCAATGACCTGCAGAGACCTCCGTCACAAGGCAACACATCTACTTCCCAGGGCCCTTGGGGTCCTTCTTCCAGAACGAAGGATGAAGCGGGCTAGTCCCCTTGTCCTTGTTCGAATCCACCGGAAAAGACAACATCTTCGCAAGTCCAGCCTTGGGCCCGGTCCAAAGCTCACACTCCTCACGGTGACCCGACTTGCCATGTTTCTTCTGGAAAGCCATCGACTCGTGCACAATAGCCTTGACCTCACGACACACACCGGCGCGAATGTCCGGATGGCAAAGCAGATAAATCCATTCAGCCTTGAGCTCGTCAGCAGTCGGATATTCCTTCTTGGGAAGGCATCTCTTGATTTCATCGTCCATGAATCCAATAGCTGTATGGATGAGTCCAGAAAGAGCTTCGGGGCTGGAAGGCCCAACCTGGTGTTGGAACTCGATGGAGACGTGTGTGAGATAATCCTCGAGGCGGATCAAGCCCGCGATATCCCGGAGGCGAAAGCTTCTGTCTTCCGAGCGGCCCTGTTGGTCTCCGGACTTGGAGCCAAAGAGGCGCGTCCAGATGTTGACTTTGTGCTTGGGACGCTTTACGGCGACCATACATCCGCATAGCACCTTGGGTGAGTTACCACAGGTGACCATGTCATTTCGGAGGAGCAGTTCAAGACGACGAAGGCAACGGTTGAAAAGCTGGAGCTGCATACCGGCGATTCTGGCATCATAGCTGGGTCGCACATAGGGAAGCATGCGCCCAATAACAACATCGAGCATGAAATTGACGGCCTGTTTGGTGTACTCGGGGTTGGAAATGATACAGTTTGGCTGCATGCGAAGCATCAGATCCCAGAACAACTGAGTCGAGAGCCAGAGATCATCCCATCGTGCTTTGATCTGGACCATCTGGTTGCCGTCCTGCTGTATATCATCGTGGAACTTGGGGCCCTCAATGGCGTAGTTGGGAGTGAAGTATCCTGCAATGGGTGAGCAAAACTGAGAGACGTTGTAAGAGCCCATGTCTTCAGCTAAAGCATACGCACCTGATGGCTGAGAGATTCTCTCATCGATGGATTCTTTCCAAGACTGGGCCTGGGCCGTCTCCTCGCTGTTTAGAGACTGCATAGTGCTGGAAGTGTTACTCGGGAGAGGTTGTGTGAGAGATGGGGTAGAGTGAGAGTAGTTGGAGACTTCGGGAGGGTGATCGAAGGACTCAGAAAGGGGGTGGTTCAAAAGTTCAGCTGAAGGCGCAAACTCTTCGGTGAGCTTTGACTTTCGTTGATTGCTATTCGTGACGTATGGTTGGTGTTGGCGAATGAACTCTTCTCTCATGTCAAATAGATGTTGAGTTAGTCGAAAGGCTTGGGTTGGTCTACAATCCAAGTCTGGGTTTGTTTGACTAAGAAAGAAGTTTGTTGATGTCTGCGGAAGTTTGTGGGATTATATAGCTGTTGAGAACACTAAAGATTCTTGCTCTATCAGCATGTTCTTTGGGACCATACAAGGCTCTTGTGAGAACAGAACAAGGGACATGTCTCTTCTCGAACAAAGATACATGGTTCTGAAGATGAAAGACTCTGCTTGACCAAGAGACAGGGCTGAAACTATGTACTGACGGTTGCATGAAAGATCATAGAGTGCCTCAACTCTGTTCATTCATATCCATCATTCACAAGCCCAACTTCACAAAAGAACCTAGTCGCGGTAGTCTAGAACATCACAAGAATCTTCAGCGGTTTCTTCAAAGAACACTAGTCCAGATTCTCATTGAACAAAACACTTTCACTACACCCTCTTTGTGTTCAGCTCCATTGTTCAAGGAGCCTGCCGTTCAGGCTCCCGTTATTCCTCACCATTTCCAAGTATAAAACTCCAGAATGCTCAGCCGCAAGAAGGCCATAGCTTTCACTCCAATATCTTCAACATCTACAGCTTCAGCCTGAGATTAGTACTTTGCTACACTTGGGCTTATCACGATTTACCAACATCATTACACTCTCAAGCTTGCTCACTATGAGTTCACCAGCCAGTCCCGAGCAACCCGCCTACATGCGTCCTCTTCCCTTCCGCCGGGCTGGCTATGTTTATCGCCTTCCCTTCTTCTCTCAACGCCATCGCAACCATCATCCGAAATCTTTCGATTTCTCAACAATCTCAAACTACAGAAACATCGTGAGCCCGGTATCGTCTATCTCATCGTCCAACTCTCACATGCTCATGGATTTTGGTTCACTTCCTGCCCAAGAACAGAAGCAGCCCGACTCTGCTTTGGTTACTCCTCAAGATCAACCTGAGTCAACCTTGGCCAGTAGCCCTGAACAGTCTCAGTCTCCTTCAATTCACCACGAGGCCTCTGCAACCACCACCCTAACCCAGCCTGAATTTTCTCCATTCTTACACACAGTGTACACTTCCAGATCCCCAATCTGGCACCACCTCCCCTTCACCGGTGTCTGGCAATCTCCCGGCGGGCATAACTACATCGTCCACTTTCGCCACGAGGATTGGGAGCCTGATTCCGGGCGTCTCGAGTCAGGTATACTCTCCTACCCCGAGGACACAGTGGTTGAATCGGTGCACAGCGAGTTGGTCGGCGACCGGTTTGTCGTCATTGTAGTGCTTGCTTTTCTGGTTGCTTGTATCTGGTATGTCATACTTGTGTTTATGACGCTCGACCGGATGATATTCCAGGATCTAAATGGCAGAGCGTGCTAGGTGAGTGTATGATGTGTCTGCTTTGGGAGTTTGGGTTTGGGCACGGGTATAGAGAAAAAGGGGTCTTTCATGGATAGGTTGTGGAGCGATTTTGCTCTACTCTATGAGAATTGACTAAATTGAGCTATTAATTATGAGCTGTATACTGATTCCAGATGTCCTGAAATCTTAAGAATTAAATGTGTATAATAAGATAAAGTATTACTATGAAGTTAGATATCAGACTATAAGATCAAGGCATCAAGCCTTCCCTATTCCCATACAATCAATCACAGTGACCATCAATACGCCCAACACCTTACTCACTTTCATCATACATGCATGATACATCACTCCTCCTTATCCTGTCCTTCCTCATCCTCATCATCCTCTGCACCCCAATCTCTCCAGCCCTGACCCTGAAGCCAGCTAACTCCCTTCCTCCAGTTAGTCTCGCGGATTGCCTGAGCATCCTTTTCGTAGACAACACCGGTCACCATAAGAGCCAGCATGAAGACCCAGACATCACCACCCTTCATGCTCTTCCACCAACGTCGCTTCACACCAACCTTCCAGAGGCTGTCGACACTAGCACGAGCGCTGTACAAGAACATTCCACGGCCATTCTTTCGCTCGACAAAGGCCCAGAGACCGGCAAAGAAGCCACCAAGGAAGAAACGCTGCGTGGCAAGGACATGACGAGGGAGCCATGTCTGGAAGAAACAGATGGATGCCCAGGCTGTAGAAAGAGCACCTGTGGCAAAAGTGGACATGCGGAGAGCCTTGGTAATGATATGCTGCAGAGTTGCCAAGGGGTTGTGATAAAGGCTAGAAAATCGAGGAATGACTGTAAGTGCGGAAAAGACTGCGACGAAGAAACGAGCAAGTGGTGGGAATGATTGGAGCCAGAAGGTAAGATAGGTTCGAGCACATGATGGATCTCCAGGGTGTAATGTTGCGCATGAGAGAGATGTGATGAGCGGATGAGCTCGAGATGTCAAGGGCGCAATTGCGCTGAGGCTAGGAGGAAGGACTTCCTTGCCGGGGAAAAGGGTGGGAGAAACGTAGGCACTAGAAACTTGTCAGTAAGAAGTCTTTCTGTCCAGGTGATGATGCACTTACGGCCAGTTCAGGCGCGCCATTTGGGCCAGACTATCAACAATCTGAGAAGTCAGGGGCCACTTGAGGCTAGATGGCCAGTCTTGCGGGCGCGGGTGCAGATAAGCCGAGGAACTCTTGAACATCAAGTCTCCCCAGGGTTTGGGGAAACAATCACGGTCAAAGACAGCCGCATGAAGAAGCTGACCAAAGGCAAATGGCTGCAGCATCCAGCTCCCAAACCACCAAGGTCTCTCCCTCTTGACGCCATTCTTTCGGCCCCAGATGAGACCGTCAGCCTCACAAAAGTTGTAGGCGAACTCTAGAGCACGGAAAATGGTGTAGATGGCGATGGTAACGCGCATCTTTTGAGCTGGGTAAATGCCAAGAGCAAGACCAGCAAACGACGCACCGATGGCGGGCGCAGAAGGCGAAGTAAGCATCGCCGCCGTCCGTGGGTTGCGCGAGCGGAAGGGCTCGACTTGGGGGTCGAGCAGATGCACGCGCAGTCGTGTGAAGAAGCGGAAAAGAACCCTGTAAAGGAGAAGAATAGTCGAAAGCGAAATAGATAGTCTCAGAGCAGGAGACTTGTAGAAGGGCTTCTTTTTCGCGCTCGTATTGGATCTATTCAAGCTAGGTTAGTCATGTGTTGCGCATTTAATCCATCAATGATCTACTCACTCGTCTTTGCTCATTCGCTTGGCGACAGCGTCCCATCCCTTCATACCAAGAAATGTCATCACAAACACCCTCAGGGCATGGCGCACCGTTCTAGCATTGTAATCGTCGCCTCCCTTGGGTGGTTGCAGCGCCTTATCTACGCGGTTGGGAGTCGGAGTCGCGCGACGGAGCACGCGGGAGCGCGAGAGGATGTATTTGTGTAGAGCAGCATATTCGTGGGCCGAGATGGTGTAGCGCAATGTGTTGCGAAGAACAGGATCTGTCGTAGCAGCCGATGATCTCGAAGATCGCGAGCTCGAGGCGTCGCCTGAAGAAATGGATGATTCCATTGTGATGAAGGAGTGGTTGTTGTCGTTGGTTTCAAGGATCGTGTGTTTTATTTTGGTGCGTGCGCAGTTCCACGAGCTGAGCTCCAGCGGCGCATTCGAGCAACAGCTTTAGACGGCATGAAGCAAGCTGTAAAAAATGATATTAAGCTGAGAGGTCTGGACTTGTTACACAGCTGAATTGCTGAGGAGTCCAGATCTAGGCTCTCACATCTGTCAGTTTCAGTTTATGCCACAAGGAGGGAGTGAAAGAAGATGATGAGGGAGGGATGAAATCACAAGAACTTGGAAATGAGCAAGACGTCGTAAAGTGGAGACAGAGGACCTCGGCTCCTGGTCTTAGCTCACCACGCTACCACGGAGCCCACTCGCTTTCTGGCATTTGCATATCGCGACCCTGTTAATGCGTCCCAGTTAATTAAAGGCAGACTTAATTTAGCGAATGAAGGGACACGATAGAGCGTTGATGGGGTCACTCTAGCAGGGTTTCCCCGCCCTCGGATTGATGCTCTTCAGCTGGGCTATCGTCTTCACATGAAATTCAACGACATGTTGTATTACTTCTCAGTCTAGCTCTACCCGAAGAGGCTTCTGTTCCGATACTCCAGAAAGCCGAATAACCAGGACTTAGTGGTACTGTCATATCATCGTCAATCACAGGTCCAGTGTCGAGGGGAAAGTCTGGGGTATCAAACCATTCTCAAAGATGCTACCTAAGATCGTCTCTCAAATGAGACAGCATAACGCGTACTCCATTCGATGCCATAACTGCCTTTTTAACTTCCAAAGTCACTATCATTCATCATAATCCCCTTCATATCAATCCAGTCCCCTAACCCCAGAATGAGATTGAACCATCAAGCCCTATCAAATGTAGAATCATTAAGTGCTTTTTGTTTCTTTTTTACCTTCCCGTGCCTGCGATCCCCAAAGTTCCGGTCATTAAAAACACACCTCGCTTCAAAGGTCCAATGTTGACATGCCCACCAACGCCGTTCATCAACCAAAGTTCTCCAAAGAGCATCATATCCTTCCCATAAATAGGGTTTCAGACGCCACCTTTCCTCTCCATCCAGGGATTAAAACCGCCAGCCTTTTGTTGAAGAGCTGAGGAACGAGCCTCCGTCTTTCTTTGCTACGTTTTCTCCCGTGATACTTTTCTGATTATCCAGCTTTAACGCGATAGACAAACCTCAAGGGAATTCTAGTCAGTCTCTTTGCAGATACTGCTATCCCATAAATGGTGCAAGGACTGCCATCGTCAATCCCGTTTCGAAGTCGTTTTGCCGTTTTGTCGATTTCGCCCTCATCAAGACGAGAGTTCGCAATAGTAGTCATCCTCCGACGCATCCCAAAGAATATTCACGACTGCAAGCCTATCTTGCCAAGAGATTCCATAGGTAGAAGTTTCCGCAAAGAAGAAGTACACAGAACGCGCTCGCGCACTCGAATAGCTCTAATAAGCTGGAATACGAACGCGCAACTAAATGCAAGGATGATGCGATACTTTCATCGTTATCCCCAAACCCGCAATAGCGTCGGTCAAATCGAATTATTCGTAGCATTAACCGATTATCCTTCAAGGATACGCAGCTTGGGAGCTGTTCTGAGACTGCATGAAAGGAATCCAAGTGCGACCAAGAGCTGGGCTATCAGAGGGTCCAAACGGAAGAACCTCCTCCTGCCAGGCCAACGCACTCCAAAGACCAACGTATCGCGGCTCCGGTTTAGAAAGCTGTTGCCAGACGACTTCCCATTCTGGAAATTGACGAGTCTTGACCAATTCAACAATATGGAGTCGGCGTCGCTCTCGCTCAGACACTGTGTCTTTGACCACGCGGTAAGCGAGCTCCGCGTTGGGCCATCCGTTTGCTTTGTTGGAGGTTGCAGATTCGAGTAGCGACTTGAGCGTGTCGAAGGGAAGGTTGAGAAGAACTCGAGAAAGTATGGCATGCAGCGGAGTTCGCTGTTGCTGAGACGCCCCCGAAGCATCCGAAGCTGGCGAGACCTTGCCATCGGTCAAGGAAAGGTCACCGAATTGAATGCCAGAGATCTGCTGAGATCGGCGCCCCTTGCCTAGATGCACCGAAGTGCCTCTAGCGATAGGTGGCGGCGAAAGCTTGCGGTTTGTGGCGTTGCTAGTCAGGGCAGTTTGAGGCGGGAGGCGAGCGTAGTTGGGCGGGTCGGTAACTGAGGTGTCAATCTTGAAGCCAGGGTGGAGGTTGTTGACAATGAAAGAGACAGTCTCATTCAGAATAGCTCGGGACCCATCACCATACTTGAATACATCATAGGACCCCTCGTCCCGATGATCCTCGAGGGCAAACTCTAGAACCTTCTCAACAGTCTGCCAGTTGAGAAGCTGCATGGCAATTTCACAGCCACGTCGAGTCACTGGATCCCAGCGGAGAAGGTGACCAGAGGCAGCATACGAGAGAGCAAACTCGAGCCGTTCCATCAGTGTGCCAGCATCAGTAGCAGCGCCCTGCTTCAAACCAGCAGGAGGAGGGGGGATGGTAAAGAGCGGCAGTCCGTACAGACGCTGAACAGCGATATAGAACGAGTCGGATCGGATCCATTTGCTCTTGGTCTCAAGAACAACGGTGGGAAGGGATGGAACATTAGGATTGGGTCGAGAGATCTGCTTTGACATGGCTGTTACAAGCTCGGCACTACGGGAGAAGAGAATCCGATGGCCTGGAATGCGAACTGGAGGGGCTCTCTCATCCACATATCGGAGCTCCAAGACGCAGTCAGCAAGCTCAGGGGATCCAAACTGTTGCTGAAAATGCCCAACGAGACCCTCTGCATCATCCATTGGAGACATCATGTGCGGCGGGGGGCCAGCATTTGGCATCATTCGCGGGTATTCGGGGCCTCCAAACATCCTGCCTGGGTGGTTTGGCGACTGGGTACCGTCTCCAGGCCCCGACACGCCGTTTCGCACTGGGGCTGAAGGGAATTGGCTGTACACGCTAACATCATCCGGATGGCCGGAGGCCTGTGAATCATGGTAACTGTGCGGAGTTGGGGGGCCAAAGTTGTTGGCAAACGGAGAGAACGAGTCCGGCGGTCCATAGGCCATGGTGGGTCTTCCATAGTTATCGAAAGTGGTGACGGGAACATGATCTGCACCGTAGGGCATCATAGGAGGGAATCCGTTAGCACCAGGGGCCATGTAGGGAGGCCGGCCATCAGGACCTGGCATGCCAGGAGGAGGGGCGATACCGCCAGAGAGAGGAGCAGGCGATGAGCTCGTCGAATCGTGGAAAGCGCCGAAGTGAATGCTACTGTTGCTAGGATGCGGCTGATGCATAACCGGGCCGTTGGGCATCGGAGGTCGAGAGCCACGCATGTCGCCGTTCGCAGCTGGTCCAAGAGGCCGACCAGAGGGTTGAAAAGAAGGGGGCATCTGGTATCGGGCCGGTGGGACAGCAGAGGGAGGGCGCGACTTGCTGTTGAGTTTGGAAGGTGGATGGTTTTCTAAATTCGAGATCTGAGTCTTAGAATACTCGTTCAAGAATCGAGGTGCCTCACCAGGCTGATATTTGATTCCACTCTTGCCCGCTACCCCATTGGGCTTCTCGTTTACTTCAACGGGAGCCTTATCGGATGTTTGAGCTTCGACATCGGTCTGGTTCTTTATAGTGGGCTGATCAGAATGGTCTGAGGCCACGGGGTTTTTGTGGGCGTCGTCGTGGTCACTGGTAGTGAATGCATGTTCGGAGCCAGATGAGACTGCAATAGGAGAAACAGGATGTGTAAGTGAATTATTCCATGGTCCAGCATAACCAAAATTGGTTCGTTTGCGATACATACCAGAAGAGTCCTGAGCATTGACCTGGTCCACAGCGCCGTTCTTTGTCTCGTGGTGACTATCCGCCTTTGTCTCGGTCGCCTCCTTCTCAGCCTTGGTAGCGGAAGTAGAGGCAGGACTCGGAATTGAGCTCGTGGCTGCGGCTACAGGAGCATCCTTCTTGGCCGAGGCAGATGTGTTACCATTCGTGAGCTTAAATTCGGAGGGCGAAGGCGCATCAGATTCCTGGGTCGTGTTGGAGGAGGCAACAGTCGTCGTAGGGGTGGAGGCAGCACTAGCTCGAGCAGCGGCGGTGGCAGCCTGGCGCTTTACATGAGGCAGAGGGATAGCAGGGACGACAGGCTTGGAGGATTGAGCAAGCTTGCTCCCTCCAGGTCGGCGAGTCTTCAGGGTGCCGTTTTTGGGCGCCATTGCATAGGCGAGGTCGTTGACGGTTCGGCGGGGAAGGTATCGACGAACAGGGAGGGGAGGCGGGCGATCAGGTAGCCAACACCAGGCCTCAACAAAGGATTCGGAGGGAGGGAGACTCTACGGATCTAGAGGAAGAGGCATGGAGAGCAGTCGTCGTCGAGTTGACTGAGGTGCCCTTCGGTCGGATCTGGGCTCGAGGATCGTGGCCGTGGATCGGAGGAGGCGAACTGACGATGCACTAGAAATGAGGGTCCAGGTGCAGCTATTTTGTGCGGAGAGCAGGAGCTCAACCAGGAACGGAGGGATTCGAGGAAGGGCGGGTAGAATGTAAAGGAAGGTAAATTAAGGAATGGAAGTAAAGAAACTACAAGGTTTCAGAAGGTTAATGGGTGATGATAAGGCGATGGATGGTGAATAACGTTGTTTTCACCAACCTGGAAGCCCGGGTGATGATGATGTCGAGTTGGAGGTGCTTTGCTTCCAACGGCTTCCAAAGATGGAGAACGAGTCGCGAGGTTACAAAAATTGGGGCTTCCGTCACAATTTTTCTTGAAACCTCCCCGCCGTGCCCGCGTAGTGGCATCCACTAAGGTTTAGGTGCCTAGCGGTAGTGGGCTTAGCGTGGTCAACAACCTCCCGCCAGTGACCAACAAACCTCAAAGCTGCCTGTCTTCGGTGTACAGTCATCAGCAATCCGGCTTCCGACATTCGACTTCATCCATGTCCGTGTGTATGGATGGGCTGAGGCTGGCTGATGTTTGCAACTACGGCTGATGTTGGCTACCCGACGTAGGTTGCCCACTTGCCTTTGTTTGTTTCTGTTTTTGTTTCTGTTTGACTATCCCTTGCGTCAAGTTGATTTGTTTGTCGTCACGCATGCTTGGCATCCAGGAGAGTTTGAGAGCCCATGTCTTGCATTGTCAAGTCTACCTGCTAGATGTATTAAAAGATTCTATCCGATTGCATGAAACGCTGCAGTTTGCTAAGCAATTCATAGCAATACCAGAAACCCAGCAAGCATAAGCTCAATGTATGCCCTAAACGCCATACTAAGACGCGAGTCCTTTGATATCTGGCTTGTAAACCACATTGCGCCCGCCATCCCGCCAGTAATCAAACAACAAAAGCCAATGAGTTAGGTACAGACACAATTAATTCCTTCCACATCTAGACAGCTCTCCATCATGCATCGCCGCTCACAAGCCTAGCGATGAGGACGTAGAAGAAGAAAGCCGCTCCAGCAACAAGGAGCTTGTTGCGGTATACCCATCCGGTGCCGGCATCTCTTTGTTGGTTTACCACGTCAACAACGGCTTGAGTTTGGTGTCCGCTAGTCCCAGAGATGCCCAGCTGAGGTCGACAAGATCCGTTGTTGTCAGCATCTAATCGAGTACCAGTGACAGGGTCAACCTTGTTCTTGGCCATCCACTCCCAGTTCTCAACGTCCACCTCTGGCCATTCTGCTCGGAACTTGGCACCGCCATCGCCTGCCTTGACGTTGCCTTTGTTTGCTGGGTTGCTCTTTTGGTTTGATCCATTGCCAGTCGAGTTCCACCAACGCGATCGAGCCGCAAGATATCGTCGTTCGGCGGATGTGCTGGAAACGGAACCTGTCGTCATCTCTTCACTCGTCATGAATGAGAGCAGTCCGATAAGAATAGTTGAAACCTCCCATGCGGGATTGAAGGATTTTGGGTGAAAGTCGGAAATGGAGAGACATAGTCGCGTTGAAGGCTGGAATCGGCCGGAAGGTGTGTGCATGCGAATGGCGGGAGGAGCAAACGGATAGTTCGGGGGGAACATGAGAGTGCCCCAGTATTGGCCATCATGGTAAGGGGTGTTCTCAGGGCCGGTGATAATATAGTGCCATCTAGTAATCCTGTCAGCAAAGGTAACTCGCGACAAAGCGAGTTGGACGTGACGTAACGTACTCGAGAATATTGGACTCGGACGGATGAGCAACGATATAAGGAGGAGGGTTCTCGGAAATGGTTTTGTATTCGCGTGTCAGCTTTCAAGAAGAGTTAGTACAGCGCATTCGAATTCGAAAGACAAGAGCACTTACACGCTTGGTCGCAGCCTTACTAGCCATGCTGACGATGGGGAAGTGTTGGGCTTAGACGTTGTCAAAGAGAACCGGACAGATTGCGAGTCGCGTGAGTGACAGGAAGAATAGAAATGGATGGAAGATGAAAGGAAAGAAAAGAGCAATGAAATAGCTCTTGAGTAATGAAAAAGAGAGCGTCCTTGACGGAAACTTCAACTCAGCGATATACTATGTACACACGCTGTGTGAGTGATGAATGAATAGTTGACGGGAGATGAACAAAGAGGAACGCAGGGAGGCAACGCATCCTAGGCGCTGGGGTCCCGCTAGGTCCGGATAGTAAGTGTGGCCGTGCATCACATGCAATGTCCTATGACGGAGGTTAAACGGGAGTAAGTTTACATGCGCCACACATGCGCCACATGTGTCAGAACATGGATGGAGGAGCTTGGGCAGTACGTACCCGCGCATAATTGGGCAGAAGCTGGGGTGGTTCGACAATTCCAAAACGACATCGTGACGGTGACGGTTTTTGCAAAACAACTCGAGTTGTCGAGCCTCCGAAAATGGCTGCAATTCCTCGCTCGACTGGGGGTCCGGTAAGCTTGCCTTGAAATTGAATTTTAGGAGAGGGCAATTGCTAACTTATTGCAGTCTGGGGACCCCTTTAACAAGCTCCATTCAGACACCGGTTCTTTATTGCATGAGGCCGAGTCCAAGCCTGAGTTTCAACAAGAGCAAGATGAAGCCAAGCAACGGCGTATGGCACGAGTGGTCAGTGTTAACGTTCATTTTTGTCATTCGATATTTGCTAAAAATCATCCAGATCGGTGACCAGCAGTTGGCACCCATGACTGTCAACGAACTTCGAGTGCATGGGGCGGTCAACACCCGAACCAACTTCCTGGACCCTCTCTTCCAACCGCTCGTTGGCGATGAGCAAAACCATAACTCGACCGTCGGAGAGGTTGTTGATAAGCTTCGCGTAGCGAGCCTCAAACTCGATGCACTACGTACGTTTCTCTGTTCCTGCCGCTTCAACGCCAAACTAACTGCATGACAGAAATCTTCCAGCCTCAGCCCGAAGTCTTCCTCACCTCCGCACAACAAACCGATCCTTCCACTTCACCCACAGATGTGAATGTCGATATTCGAGTCAAGGAGCTGTCCCGGTTCAAGCTTCAAACTGGTACCGATGTTGGTAATGGCGAGGGTTCTGCCTACGGTTCGCTGCTATGGCGGAACATGTTTGGTGGTGCCGAGATGTTGACGCTCAACGCCAAGGCTGGTACACGCACACGGTCCGCTTACAGCGCCAATCTCAGTGCTCCTGTCTCGAGCAATCCCGACCTGAGACTATCGCTCGAGGGTGTGGCTTCGGCTGCTGAGAAGCCCTGGGCGTCACATGAGGAGGTGCTCAAGGGCGGAACACTACGCTTCTCGTGGCTCAATCAGGAGCGCGATACACAGTCCGTTGAATACTCGGGTATTTGGCGGCAGATCACTGGTCTAGCTGAAGGCGCCAGCCCAACCATCCGCGCAGATGCTGGTGACTCTATTAAGAGCTCTATCAAGCACACCTTCTACCGAGAAAGGCGTGATAACCCCCAACTCCCTCAGACCGGATACATGCTCAAATCCGGACTCGAGATCGCTGGTCTCGGTCCTCTAGCCGGCGATGTCGCCTTTTCCAAGGGTGAGGTCGAAGTTGGCGGTGCCGTCCCAGTTTCTCTCCCCGGTATCCAGGGGCGAACAGGCATCTCAATCGGTGGTGGGTTGAGACTAGGCTTGCTTTGCCCGCTACCTCTTGGTTATGAATTCGCTGGAAGCCTTCGTCCGACTCGTATCAACGACCGTTTCCAGCTTGGAGGACCTACAGACGTGCGGGGCTTCAAACTGGGTGGTCTTGGTCCCCATGATGGCCTCGACTCTGTTGGAGGCGATGTCTTCGCCGCCGGTAGTGTCAACATGCTTCTCCCCGTCCCATATAAAGGACCCGATTCGGGTCTTCGATTCCAGCTCTTTGCCAACGGTGGTCGACTCGTCGCCCTCAAGGACAACAAGAAGTCCGCTGATGGCGCTTCCACGCAAGAGCTTACCGGATCTGCTGTGCGAAACGGCATGGTGAACGCAGTAGGTGAACTCTTCAATGGTGTGCCGAGCCTTGCTGCTGGTGTAGGTCTTGTATATGCCCACCCTGTCGCGCGTTTTGAGCTCAACTTCAGCTTGCCTCTGGCACTGAGGAGAGGAGAGGCGTCAACCAAGGGATTCCAGGTTGGCGTAGGAATCAACTTTTTGTAAAATAGAGATATCCTTGTGATTTGAGAGATACCGCTCTAGCAATTTATATCCTGTACAAGTAACAACCCCATTTGTAAAATATTCTGCTGTTTATCGAGCGTTAGGCCTCGCATTAATGTTTTGGGCATGTCCAGTCAAGGGCTGGCACTGAATGAAATCATTATCACTCCCCTCCAAAGCTCTGCGCGAACTACTTCAAAGGCTCTGATGTCTTTTGTATCTTTAAATAATATTCCTTCAAACAATTTACCGAAATTTGTACGTTGGGAGATCCTACACGAGCAGCATGGCTCCCGTTGATGGAAGCCTGCAGCTAGAAATGCTTGAGCCTTGCCATATCGGTTCCATATGCGAAAAGACTCACCTAGTAAAGAGTATTAGAAAAGTCCTTTCTGAGCTATTTAAATATACACATCCAAGTATTATTTCTCTTGTCGGTTTATTGTGTCGCTCTCGTGAACAAATATTAGTTGTTTTGGATGTCACTATAGGTTAGGAACACACCCATTTCGTTTTCTGACGCCTTTGAAGTTAGACAAGGTCGATCATCAATAAGTTCTTACCATAAAACAGAAAATAGCTTCATGTTTCGAAATCACTCCGCTTACAAGATTCTGTTCCAAGCGTCAACATGACGTCCAGCTTCAACTCACTCTGCAACACTGTGTGATGCCTCCAGTACGACCATTACCCAAAACCCAATACTTTGAGCTTAAAAGCATGATAACAAGCTAATGATTACTTATCTCCTTGGTTTAGAGCCTCCAAGCTACATTGTAATGGATGAAGTTGAAGCCAATCCTACCGTAACCCCTTTCCCCTTGTAACGCTGCAAGGCCTCCGATAAAAATCACATTGTGTTACCTCCCATTTTTTGAGCTAACACTCGGGTACGTATCTTCAGTGTAAGAGCCTGTAATAAATTCAACAAACAGAGCCGCTATTCGGAAATCCGTGTATTTGCAATGAGCTTATGCAACTTCTCGTGTGCTGTTAGTGAAAAGTCAAAGCCGGTCCGTAGGTGTCCGACCAGCCGTGGTGTGGGTCCCGGTGGCCGGACACTTTTCACGGACGAGGTCCACAAACGTCCGGAAGTATCCAACCGGGCACTTTAGCCAACAGAAAAGGTGCCGATGATCTCCAACGGCCGTTTTGGGATGCATGATCTGCTCGTCCGAATACGTCCGTACATTTGTACCCTATTCCGTAAGCACAACACGAGGCCTGAGATCAACGTGCTCTACATACATACCTACTCCACAGGTGCACACGTAGGTAGGGTACAAAGGCACGGAATTCCGTCAGCTTTACCCCTGCATCTCCCGACCATAACGATCCAATCCGCAAAGCTCCATACCGACACATCACCATGTTTAGCTCAAACTTGCTCGTTTGGTACTGATATCTCTGGATTCAAGCTTGCGGAGCGGACTTTTGGCGGACCTCGCCAAATGATCGACATGCCCTTGTCGTTTGCTCTGCCTTGTGGATAATGCTCAAAAGGGGCCCGTTGGCACTCATTGCGGGGACTCTTAAACGAGCTGTGAGATTTTTAGGGTCTCTCATTTTACTGTTTGCAAAATTCGAGTTCGGATTCGTGGCGCATTAATCCTGGTGATACCTTGTAATTAGACCGATGGAGTCTCACATTCCTTTTACATCTCAGAGCCTTGCTAGTCATTGATCAAGAAACGAGCGGAAAAACATGACTGAGAGTAGAGTGTTTGATCACCGTGCTGTGCCTGTGAAAGGCTATGTTTATACGCCGTGTGTTTAAGCTCTTAATGTAACGTGCAAACAGAGTTTCGGGTTCGCCAATTACCACCAACGCCAAGGTGACAATTGGCGGACCAGAAGTGACATCTCGGCGGCCCAAGCCTGATCGGATCTCGATTATACCGATCAAGTCCATAATTTGGGCCTCGTGAATCTATCGTGGCATTCAAACATGCCTTGCAATATGCCAAGGTATCCATGAATGCGATGCCATGGGTTCCAATACTGGGGCGGGATTACTATAAAGTTAAGATGCATTCGTTGTAAGCAACTGGCTTATCTTGGCTCATATAAGCCCCTTAGCCTAATGCTCTATAGGTACAGCAAGAGACCCTGATTATTGAGTCCGATTACAGCAATACGACACGCTCACCATCATCTCGCACTCACCCCACAAAGGGGTTAACTTCACCTTAGTAGTTAAGACGCAAATCGCAAAGTCCTTGCAAACGCAGCCATTAAAAACAATGGATGACGGGACACCATTGGACCTGGCTAGCGGGCCGGGTTGGCGGGCAGACGGGTTGTCGGGTCCTTGCAAGACCCCGATAAACTAAGGTACCAAGGTAGGCTACTGTAAGCTAAATCCTTGGGGCGTGTGGCCCACCGAGCATCTACCGTATTGTTGGTCCTTCGGCTGCGAGCCTATTCATCGACAATCATGGATTTGCAAACGATCCCTGTGCTGACGGCCAAGCTTCGAAATATGTATTAAGCTCCGGGTCAACCTGAAGGAAGCTTAGATAGCAAGGGTAGGTATTTTCCGAAACGAGCTGGAAGTGGTGAGACTGGCAACACCCAAAATAGGTGAATTCACCAATGATAATCTATGTCTCCGCCTTACCGGAGGATCTTCCAGCCGGTGCAGCTTTTGATTGGCGGTCGGGACGGGCTCTTGTAAGGACCCGAATACAGAATACGCGGTTTCGCAATTCGTATGAAGTTGGAACAAGAATGATTAAGTTTTCATGTCTGCGGAGGCGATCGGAGAAAGATCTAGTATGTATCTTAATTGAGAAGGGATAGATTGATATCCTCTTCATGCCGTTGTTAACAAAGGCAGAGGAAATCCTGGATCTTCTTTGCAGGGCTCATGACAGGATAAATAGAGGGTTGCGACAAATAGAGTTGGAATGCAGATGGGAAGGCTGCCGCGCCGTTTAATTAGCCATAGTGGTCCGGTTTCTGGAAATCAGCATTTATTGGACCAGAGTTTCATATTCTCGATACAGTAGTGACCGGCAGAAGACGGAATTTCGTAGATGGAGCCATGTATAGGTGGCTGATGTGAGCCCCCAACGCTCATCACCTCGAGCTACTGCAGATGGCTCATGGCAACAATTATCTTACCACAGTAAATCGACGCGAACCTGCGAATAAAGTCGCAGCCCACGGGCCCGCGGTGCCCGCCATCCAGGGGTACGGGTACCAATTCTTAGGTCGCGGAGTTAGTAGTGGAGCCCCCCAATTCAATTCCCGGGATCCTTCGCTTAGAGGCTGCATTGTCGGACTCTTATGGTACCCGTTATCCGCCAAGACCTTACTCACTTTACGCTGTAGAGAGACCTCACCCTAATGTTTGACTCAATTGCGGCACCCCTGTGACTGCCTGAATCGTCATGGCATGTCGGGTCGGGTTGTTGATAGCATGCGAAAAGAGCGAATTATTAGTTAACACCGGCGAGATGGATGGAGAGGCGCAAGCGGACGTGAGCCAAGCTGCGGACTTTGTAGGCATCATCGACACATTGGCCGCGTAGGTTCTTCTGCTGCGGATTTGGAACAACATAACTATACAGAAGTAATGATTGATTCGTGAATTCAAAGATTTGAGCCAGATTCAACAAGTGTATAATTGGCCATCGTCGCACCCCCTCCAGAGCGGCCGCCTCCCAAAGCCTAAGATCTTTTGACAGCAACAACCCCTACGAAGCCCTGCAGCCGCACCCGCCTGAACTTCGAAAAGTCGCACTAGAATTAGCTATTGGTGTCCACCCTGGCCGTCTATGCTTCGCTTTCGGGGTTAGTGTTAATGTGGAAACTGACCCACGCGAGTTTATCTCCATCTGTTGTTGCGGGAAGCCTAGGCTGGTGACGAACTGAGGCGAGAGCTCATTCATATTTTACTCCTGACCTCCCTCCGGATTTTTCATCTTACACGCCTCTTTTACGGGAATTTTTACTCCCTTTTGGTCGGCATTGTCTTTTCTGTCGATCCTTTACACCTTTTAATACCTTTTATTCTTTTGTTGCTTTATGCGTGCATTGGTTTGTCCTCACTCTCACTTGACAACCAATTCACCCAAATAAACAACAACACCTAGTCCTTGAGCTTACTTTTTTGGCTTTCGGATACTGGAATAGCTTTAAGATATTCACTGGGGCTTCACTCACCCAACCCTCGAGACTCAATTGCGAGATCCCCAGTAGATTCAGCCGTCTCAGCCCATCATGTCGGCGCTCTACGGGATCAACGCCAACAACGACGCCACTGCTGCAAGGCAGGGTGTTCCAGGGGCAGGATCCGTTGGCAACGACGTGCCTGTTGTTGAGAAGCACCATGACGATGGTCTAGACGATGCGATCGACGAGAAGCCCTCATCATCACCCGCCGACACTTTGGGTAAGGAGGATGACGACGATTCAGAGATGGAGCGACGAACCTCCGTTGTCCAGGCCCTCGCCCGTTCTTACTCTCACGCCTCGGGCGCTCACCCCAGTGGACAGAACCCTTTCCAGGCCGGCGAGGATTCACCTCTCAACCCCAACTCTCCCAACTTCAATGCTCGCGAATGGGCCAGGTCCGTCGTCGAGCTTGTTCACCAGGATGGTGCCGGTTTCCGATCTGCTGGTGTCTGCTACCAGAATCTCAACGTTTATGGTTACGGTGGTGCCAGTGATTACCAGGCTGATGTCAGTAACGTGTGGCTTTCTCTTGGTGATCTTGCCGGTAAGATCACTGGCAAGAACCGCCAGCGCATTGATATCCTGCGCAACTTTGATGGTGTCGTGCACCAGGGTGAGATGCTTGTCGTTCTAGGACCTCCTGGTGCCGGTTGCTCTACTACGCTCAAGACCATTGCTGGTGAGCTCAACGGCATCTACGTCGACGATGGTTCATACTTCAACTACCAGGGTAAGTGCAGTCCAAATTTAATGACGAAGGGGTATTTTGGTTTCACGAGACTCGATCTGTTGTTGCAGTTGAGCGACGCGGGCTTGTCGCGTGGAACACGCCGCTCCTCGTACCTATACACGCCTAGGTTACCGATCACTAACATTGTGTGTTACAGGTATGAGCGCCAAGGAGATGCATTCTCACCACCGAGGTGAGGCTATCTACACTGCCGAAATTGATGTTCATTTCCCTATGCTTTCTGTTGGCGACACCCTCACCTTCGCTGCCCGCGCCCGACAGCCCCGCCAGCTTCCTCAAGGCCTGAACAGAAACGACTTCGCCGATCACCTCCGAGACGTCGTTATGGCTATGTTTGGCATTTCCCACACAGTCAACACCCGTGTTGGTAATGAGTACATCCGTGGTGTCTCGGGTGGTGAGCGCAAGCGTGTTACCATCTCTGAGGCTGCCTTGTCCGGTGCTCCTTTGCAGTGCTGGGATAACTCCACTCGAGGTCTCGACTCTGCCAACGCCATCGAATTCTGCAAAACCCTTCGCCTCCAGACTGAGCTCTTCAACAACACTGCTGTCGTGTCTATCTACCAGTCTCCCCAAAGCGCTTATGATCTCTTTGACAAGGCAACTGTCATTTACGAGGGTCGACAAATCTTCTTTGGCCGTGCCGATGCTGCTAAGCAGTACTTCATCAACCTGGGTTTCGAGTGCCCTGCTCGCCAGACCACTCCTGATTTCCTCACTTCCATGACAGCTCCAATGGAGCGAATTGTGCGACCTGGATTCAAGGGCAAGACTCCTCGTACCCCTGATGAGTTTGCTACTGCTTGGAGGAACAGCGCCGAGTACAAGGCTCTGCAGGTTGAGATCGAGGAGTACAAGATTGCTCACCCCATCAACGGCCCTGATGCTGAGGCTTTCCGTGCTTCCAAGCAGGCCCAGCAGGCCAAGCGTCAGCGCGCCAAGTCTCCTTACACCCTCTCTTATATGCAGCAGATCCAACTTTGCCTCTGGCGTGGCTGGAAGCGACTTAAGGGTGACCCCGGTATCACCATCGGCTCCTTGATTGGCAACTTCTGCATGGCCCTGATTATCAGTTCTGTCTTCTTCAACCTGGATAATACTTCGAACAGTTTCTTCCAGCGTGGTGCTCTCCTGTTCTTTGCTGTTTTGATGAATGCTTTTGCTAGTGCTCTTGAGGTAAGCTTTAGCCCAGTTCGAATCCTTGAATGATACTAACGGCGACTAGATTCTGGCCCTGTACGCGCAACGTCCCATTGTCGAAAAACATAGCCGTTACGCTCTGTATCATCCGTCGGCTGAAGCTATTTCCTCAATGCTTTGCGACATGCCGTACAAAATCGCCAACACCATTGTATTCAACATAACGCTCTACTTCATGACAAACCTGAAACGCGAGGCAGGAGCCTTCTTCTTCTTCCTGCTCATGTCCTTCGTCGTTGTTTTGGTTATGTCAATGATTTTCCGTACCATTGCATCCGCTACTCGCAGTCTGTTCCAGGCTCTTGTCCCTGCCGCTATCCTGATTTTGGATCTGGTCATCTTTACCGGCTTCGTCATCCCCAAGCGTTACATGCTCGGATGGTGCAAATGGCTGTACTGGATTGATCCCATCGCCTATGCTTTTGAGGCTGTTGTTGTCAACGAGTTTCATAATCGTCAGTTCACCTGCAACGAATTCGTCCCCAGCCCTATTCCTGGATACGCCGATGTCGATCAAGCAAACCGCGTGTGCAGTGCTGTTGGTTCTCGACCAGGAGAACCTGCTGTAGATGGCGACCGCTACGCCGAACTGCAATTTGGTTACAGATGGGAGAACCGCTGGCGCAACTTTGGTATCGTTCTTGCTTGGATTGCACTGTTCACCTTCACCTACATGGTTGCTGCTGAGCTTGTCTCTGAGAAGAAGTCCAAGGGTGAAGTCCTGGTTTATCGACGTGGCCACAAGCCTGCCGCTGTTGCCAACGCCGAGAAGAAGCATAGTGACCCCGAGGCTGCTATGGCTCACATTGGCCCCGTCGTTACTGCTGAGCGCACCCGTAGCCGAACGAACAAGGATGGTGGTATGCTTCAGGAGCAGACCTCTGTCTTTCAGTGGCATGATGTCTGCTATGAGGTTAAGATCAAGGATGAGACTCGCCGGATTCTGGATAACGTTGACGGCTGGGTCAAACCTGGTACCCTGACTGCTCTGATGGGTGTTTCCGGCGCTGGAAAAACGACACTGCTTGATTGTTTGGCCGACCGTACTTCTATGGGTGTGATCACAGGAGAGATGTTGGTCGATGGTCACCCTCGAGACATGTCTTTCCAACGCAAGACCGGCTATGTCCAGCAACAGGATCTCCATCTTCAAACTTCTACAGTCAGAGAGGCCCTTAGCTTCAGTGCTATTCTACGCCAGCCCGCCCATGTCCCCAGACAGGAGAAGCTCGACTATGTTGAACAGGTTATTAAGCTGCTCGATATGGAGGAATATGCCGACGCTGTTGTTGGTGTTCCTGGTGAAGGTCTCAACGTCGAGCAACGAAAGCGTCTTACTATCGGTGTCGAACTTGCTGCTAAGCCTCCTCTGCTGCTCTTCGTTGACGAGCCTACCTCTGGTCTCGACTCTCAAACTTCTTGGGCTATCCTGGACCTTCTCGAGAAGTTGACAAATGCCGGCCAAGCCATTCTTTGCACAATTCATCAGCCTTCTGCCATGTTGTTCCAGCGCTTCGATCGACTTCTTTTCCTGGCCAAGGGTGGCAAGACTGTCTATTTCGGCGATATCGGCGAGAACTCCCACACTATGACTAGCTACTTTGAGCGTATGAGCGGCCATAAGTGCCCTCCTGAAGCTAACCCGGCTGAGTGGATGTTGGAAGTTATTGGAGCTGCCCCCGGATCTCACACCGAACTTGATTGGTTCCAGACCTGGCGCGAGAGCCCTGAATTCCAAGAGGTTCAGGCCGAACTCGAGAGAATCAAGCGAGAGAAGCAGGATGTCACTGAGACCGACGTGGACGATGGTAGCTACCGCGAATTTGCCGCCCCCTTCATGGTTCAACTCAAGGAAGTCGTCTATCGTGTGTTCCAACAGTACTGGCGTACCCCCGTTTACATCTACTCCAAGGCTGCTCTTTGCTCCCTCGTCGCTCTCTTCATCGGTTTCGTCTTCTTCAGGGCTCCCAACAGTATCCAAGGTCTCCAGAACCAGATGTTTGCCATTTTCAACCTCCTCACTGTTTTCGGTCAGCTGGTGCAACAATCCATGCCCCAGTTCGTCATCCAACGTTCCCTCTACGAAGTCCGCGAGCGTCCTTCCAAGGTCTACTCATGGAAAATTTTCATGTTGGCGCAGCTGATTGTCGAACTGCCCTGGAATGGTTTGATGGCAGTCATTATGTACTTTGCCTGGTACTACCCTGTCGGTCTTCACAACAATGCTGCGGATGCTGGCCAAACCACTGAACGTGGCGCCCTTATGTTCCTGTTCCTGTTCGCGTTCCTCATCTTTACTGGTACCTTCTCGACTATGATCATTGCCGGATTTGAGACAGCTGAGGGTGGTGCCAACGTTGCCAACTTGCTCTTCATGCTTTGTCTTATCTTCTGTGGTGTCCTTGCCGCCAAAGACACTCTACCTGGCTTCTGGAAGTTTATGTACTACGTATCGCCGTTTACATATATAGTGGGAGGGATGTTAGCAACAGGTGTCGCCAATACCGACGTCACTTGTGCCACCAACGAGCTGGTCACTATTTCGCCACCCAATGGCTCGACTTGCATCCAGTATATGGGTGACTATATCGATGCTGTCGGCGGCTACTTTGTCGACAACAACGCCAAGGATAACTGCGAGTTCTGCACTATCGCGGACACCAACACCTACCTCGCCGCTGTCAACATCGACTATGCTGACCGCTGGCGCAACTTTGGTCTCTTGTGGATCTACATTTTCTTCAACATGGGCGCTGCGCTGTTTATCTACTGGTTGGCGCGCATGCCCAAGAAGACCTTCAAGAAGGCCAAGAAGGCGTAGAGCTGAAGTGTTTGAAAAGAAAAGAAAATTGGAAAAGCTCTTGTACTGTGTATGAGACAGAAAAAAACAATTTCGTTGGAGTGGTAGCTTTTGGTTTTTTTACTTAGATTGCGAGGTTTGTAATCAACCTCTGCTCATAGACGGCATGAGATGTGTGCCCATGTACATATGATTTCTCACTAGACACTGTAATACGACAGACAGACAGACAGATGCGGGATGGAGGAAGAATACCCATACCCCTTTCAATGAACTGAATTTCTTTTTCTAAATCAAGGAGCTCTTGTGTGAATTATGGTGTTGAACATTGTTTATCTCTATTCCCGTGAGGGATCATCCTAACTTCAAAGTGCTGCTTTGGAAGACTCTTGGGCTATTTCGCGAAGATCGAGACGGCCCATCTAACAAGTGAGCACCCCTCGAGTAGACCTTACCTTAGTCGTCGGGCCAGACTGTAGAGGTGTAGTCATGTATTGTCAACGTAACGAATCTTTCACGGGTCCGTGGTTTAATATATCTGCAGTGATACCTCTGCCGTGAGACAGCCCTACAACTAAGAGCTGAAGAAGGCCGCTTATTGAGTAGTCTCTGAGCAAGGAACCCCTGCTATGATCCAAGGAGGCATTAGCTACGAAATTTAAGGTTGAACAGTGTGATGAAACGCGGGGCTCTTAGAGAAGTTGTGATATACAACACAATTCAAAATCTTGCCTTGGCCCGAGGAAGAGGGTACTTGACTAGGAACTTGCAAAAGTGGACGCTACAGAGTTAAGATGCAGCACAAACAAGGTTATTTATTAGTCTGGACCTCAATGTTTAGTAAGAAATCATTGCGGCCCCGTTAACTGGCATTAGATCTGACGTGAGTCAGTCACGCCGAGAATCCTTGCATTCAAGGCTGAAGTCATCACCTCCAATATATAACGCCCGTCTTACTTTCAACGACCGATCAAACACACACAACTCATTTTTATAATCGTTTCACCACCCACTCAAATCAGCAACACAATGTATCGTACCATTTATTGTGTTATGTGCGGATGTCCGTTTGTTGTACCGTATCGTCAAGGTAGTACGCCAGCAGAGAACAACTGGTCATCTGCGGATCCTACTGAGGATGAGTCAAAACAGGTGAGCAAATCATCCATCATCTGCAGTAAACTGAGTGAAAGACTGCCCATATGCGACGTCGATAACTTATCGCAGTTCCCGGCCTGAGACACACACCCGATTCCCTTTTTCTTCTCAAACTGCTTTGATAATGCATGGCTGTTACTGACCACCACTCAATCTATAGTGGCTAAGTGAGTTTAGAATACTTGGCAGCCCCTCGAGCATAAAGGAATACGCAACTCCCGATTTTTATCCGTATGTAACCCGCAAACAAATGATGTTCCTAAATCTACTGTATAGCTGAAGCTAAAGAATCAAATAGGACCAGAAACGAGTCTGAAATCCCTGGTGTATTCATCTCCGGCCCGGCTGAGTCGTACTACGAGTATGGTCGTGGCGTTAAAATCGAAGGACGCGATTATGTTGTCCTAGCCCAACCCAGAAGCAGCAATCATATCTTGTTTCCGATACACACCAACTGTTTGGATATTCTTCAACGGGCTCTGGCATGGCGTGCTGAGCAGAAGACCTGGTCACCTAGCCTCTTAGATGTCTATGAAACTCTTTGCGCCAAGTTCGCTCGAAATTTCACCAGAGAAGAACGAAAGAAATGGAAGAAGGAAGTATTCCACACGAGACCTGAGTATATGGATCTTGGGTTAGCGTTTGAGACAAAGTATTATGGTGCTCGAGACTTTTGGACCGTTGGTGGTTGGGAACCGACTAACACCAACGAAGTGTGTCCCCTTCCATTTTGATTCTTATACTCTAAGGAATTCAAACATGACACTAACAGACGGTGATTGTATCTAGTGGTACTGCAATAATCCAGTAGATACCGGGGATCTATCGAGTTATATGCTAGAACTAATCGAAAACACTCCGCAAGACCAGAAGCGCGTTGAAGAGGATTCCGATACGAGTGTTGATTTTGGGACTTTATATCTCAATGCAACTCCACGCTCCTCTCTAGAAGGGCTACCTACAGAGATTCTAGACCTGATTACGAGTTTCCTCCCTGTCCCAGATGTCTTGCGCTTGCAGCGGTGCTCTAAAACCTTGTTGTTGCGCATGGTACTCGATCAGAAGTTCTGGCGAACGAATCTTTTAAAGGGCAGACTTGTCCCTTATATATGGGACCTTGAGTGTTTTCAAGAGAACCTAAAGAATCTGAAAGGATGGGCTTCTTCGTCTGAGGCATTGGACGTCTGTGACTGGAAGAGTCTCGCCAAAATGCTTGTAAGTCGAGGTGAGATTATCAAAGCAGAGGAGGGATCTCCATCTGTGGGATGGGGACTACGAAACAGGTGCAGGATATGGTCATTGGCGGATGAACTCGTAACATCTTCAAAGAAGTACGCTTTGATTTCATTATTACTATCACGCCGCGAAGAACGCCATATGTTTGCCATGTGTGGGAACACTCTATTCGATGTATCTTAATGCCCGAGTTGAGACAGATAGGAATATCATTTTACACTGCTTAATTGTCAAGTGAATGAGTAGTCAATTTGACGGTAAACAGGAGGCATCCTGGAGTTCTAAGTGTGTTTCTGCTGATTTAATATATGAGATCATGTTGACCTAAATACATTTGCTGAAATGGTCCTTCAGAGCACGAGGTGGAATATAACAGTAGTCAAAGTCATCGGGGATCATCATTCGTCTTTTCATCTCAACACCACGCTATGCAACAGTCACTCCCTATACCACAAAGTCCCCAACTTGTATACACATTTGCTTTTCTTTTTTACTTATTTCCAAACAGGACCCTTCAAGCCTTGCCAGGCCAGATCTCCTGGGCGACGTCATTGACAAGCTTGAGCTTGGCAAACATCTTGTCCTCGGTCATACCCTCAGCGCCGACAGCGACACTAGCGAAGCCGCACTGGGGGCTGATGCCGACCTGCTCGAGAGCCTCCTGGAGGCTGCGACCTTGACCATCAGCGATGATCTTTGCGGCGTCGAGCACGCGGTGTTTGATGACCTGAGCGTCCTCGAGCTCGGGCTCCTTGGTGGTGATGACGCCCAGAACAACGTTCTTGTGCTTGGGCAGGAAGCGCAGAGGTTCGAAGCCACCGGAGCGGGGGTTGTCGTACTCTAGGAAGAATGTGTCGTAGTTGAGCGTGGCGAAGAACTTTTCGGCGATCTTTTCGTATGAACCCTCGCTGAAGTGCATGGACTTGGAAAAGTTGCCTATGGTTTGTTAGTTAGACTCCAAACATGAAGTTTAGTCATTAAGATGGGTACGCACCTCTGCAGACGTGTAGTCCAACGTGAAGACCCTCAGGTCGGTCGGCGATAGCGTCATTGTGAGCCTTGAGGTATGTGTCGAACAACTTGTCAGGATCAACGCCCTCATCCTTCAGGGATTGAAGCATGTCATCAGAGCAAAAGTAGGCGAGGGTGGGGTCGTCAATTTGGATGTTGCGCACGCCTTCATCATACAACGTCTTGAACTCTTGACGATAAGCCTTGGCCAAATCGGCAAAGAAGTCCTCATCGTTGGAGTAAGCCTCAGGGCTATAGCATTTGCCTGAAGCGAGTCGCAGGTGGAAATAGCAGGGCGGCGGCATAGTAAACTTGCACTCGCTCCACTGCTCACGAGGGACACACTCGCGTAGCATCTTCCAGTTCTCGAGGTAAGGGCTCTGCTTGTACTCAATCTTGCCCTCACACAGAGCAGCCATGGGGTACTGCTTGCCGGCCTTTTTGAGAGCGGCGATGGGTGGCGCAGAGAGACGAACGAGATCCCAAGGGACGGGCTCTACCTCGCGAAATCCGCCAAGACGCTCAAAGAAGCCGGAGAAGTAGTATTTGCGATCAAACTCGCCTGACGAGATTGCGCGTACTCCATGTTGCTGCTGCTTCTTGACGATATCGGCAATAGCTGCTTTTTGCGTTGCGGCGAGTTGCTCAGGAGTGACTTGACCTGCGTCGGCTTGTTCCTGAGTGCGAGAGAGCGACTCTGGACGGATGAGGGAGCCGATGTGGTCAGCGTGGAAGGGGAGTTTAGAGACGGTCATTTTTGAAGCTCTGCGATGAATCTGTGACTAGATTTTCAGAGTCAATTGAGCGCTGGAGCTCGCCATGATGGCTCTTTTATCATGGGCATGATGACATGGGTATGATACCCCAGAAAAACAGGGACCAATCAATTACCCAATGATGATTGCGCTGCGAGATGCATGTCTCCATATGACCCCTCCCCCTCCGCAGATCTTCGGCTGCCAGACACGGCTGTTGAGATTGAGGGTTAGGGTTCTGCAATTGACTGTTGATGGGTATTCTCCGAGGTTCAGGATGGTGAACATGGCCGTGAATGAACATATTGAAGTAGACGGCGCTCAACTCATCGGACAGCGATCGCATTCGAACCTCGCATCACAAAATTCATGCATGAGCCTGCAGGACAATGCAAGCCATGCTGGATTCTTCTTGAAGTGATGCTCAACCTCTCATAAAAGAAGAGCTCAATGCATGGGAGCAAGATGGCTGTCGCGACAGATGCAAAAGACCCAGACTCGATGCTTCTCCTGCCTTTCTCTTGCAATGAAGACAAGGGAAGTTAAAAGACCAGCTTGCGCAAAGAGCTACTTCAAGGAACAGAATTGATGATGCTTACATTGATTGCCACTGTTGATATTGACAAAATTTGTTTTGTTCCATACCCCAACAGGGGCAACAATCCTTTTCAAAGCCCTAGGAACGGCAATGCCCGAGCAACCGACATCAAGGGCAAAAGCTTCTGTCTCACTTGAAGCATGCTACGATACCAAAGCCCGCAAGACTTCACGTGTATTCACATATCAACAACCCAATGCCGTCGGGATCGGCGAAATAAAGCCTCGTATCGTACGAGAAAGAAACCCATCCAATGAATAAAGTGAGACTCCCTAAGTAAGGGAGGCAGATTGTTGTCGGCCCAAAAAATAAACAATGCATATCTCCCTTGACAAGGCTTGGCACAATGCTCACAGCGGTGTTCCTCTCGTTGTTCGACGACAAATAGATCAAGGTTTAGCAACCACACTGGTAATTCATTACAAGCCATCAAATAAGCCTCCCTCCGTGGGCTTGCATAGGGCGACAAATAAGGATTCGCCCTCATATTACAAGCGATGTCACGATTAGACGGAGGAGATTAGTGAATCATGGGCGCAACTATGACAAGAGTGAAACAAAGGTAAGCTCCGATCAAAAGCGGGAATGATACAACGGCACGCTGTCAACATTCCTGCAACCACAATGTTGTTGTCGCAAACTCTGCGATATTATTTGCCTCGACTTTCCAAATTTAGTCTTTATAAGGAGATCTAACTGATAATCTGCCTCAGGGGCAACTGTTGATCTAGCGTTGAGTCTGATCGACAGGCACATGAGGAAATACACCGACATACCTGTTGTGTAACCCAGGCGTAGTCGCGACCATGTAAGGCGTAGTGTACCTTGCATGAGGGAGGTCTTGTAACACAATGACATGCTCCATTTGCAATAGACAGGACCGACGGCTTGGCACGGCATCTTCTGGCCCGGACGGGAGAGGCTACACTAGCAGCATGGCTCCCGTGACAGTGTTGCGGCCTCACTTACGAAGTGTAGCATCACCAAGCAACAAGGTTTAGAGTTGTTTGTATACTAGAAGCTTATTTTTAACGCCGCTGTGCTATGCTCACTGTATGATAGCTTTGCTTGACTTGTATGTGTGATTGTGAGTAGTAGCTCTATCTTGTCAGTGACTGTAGCGAACAAACGAAGTGAATGCTACTAGCCCTACAAGGAAGTTACTAAGGCTATCGAATAACTACTTTTGGGTTATTAGAGTTGGGCACGTACATTAGCAGATCTGAACGTGTTGTGACAGATCGAGTATCAACAAGCTTCCTTGTCTAGGGGATGTAGGAAAACTTGGCCGGTCTAAGGTAGGGTGATATAAATATTTGGACAGACTCTGTGCTCATTGGCCCCACGTTCTGTCTGACTATTTCTGTCTTCTTTATCCAGACGGCTAAGTATTTCTACACCCTGAGGCTTGTCGAAGGACCCCTGTGGAGTTTGCCAGTATCGACAAGACCCAGATCAAAAATAGCGCTAAAGGGGGGGCCTATTAGATCTCAATACTATCAAATTATGCTACCCATTAGCCAGTGGATTCCTGAATAGGGGCCGTTTATACGATTTGCGAACTTCAACGTCGTCCTTCGCGCAAACTTACACAATTGCTGTAACTTCAACGCTCACCTACCAACTCCCCCACAGATCTTTTAAACCCAACTTTAGCTTTGGAAAGACCCAAAATTACAAGCAAGCATGGGTTTTAACAAATCCCATTATCTTAAGGTATTTACTGCTTAACAAAACTATCGTGAGCATTCAGTAGCAGGCATGAAACTACCCTGCACCCACGGACTATCGGTATCGGCTCCGCAAAAACCATCGGCCCGCAGAATTGTACTGGGTATTAGTTATTGGTTCATCGATCCAGTGTCTCATACCTCAGCTTTCAGCTCTCCCTTCGTGAGACAAACCTTCTTCCTCTTCTCACGAACGCAATCTCCCCCTTGTGGATCCTTTGTTTAGCTTCCGGGGACGGATTGTCTCAACCTTGTGGATGGACGAGGATCAGGCTTTCTTGGAAATGTCGACTATGCCTATGTTTTCGTTCGAGATATGGAAGGCTTCCGGAGAGCATCCCCCGCATTATGCTAAAGAATGCTCGCATCCGGCTTAAGGGAGGGCTCAACATAACGGTTTCGAATGATCGCTGATCTTTGCCTCGACCGCTGCAAGTGTCAACCGCTGAAAACGCGCAGTATCAGATATGGTGTGATACTCAAGTGAGTACGGTTAGGGAATGGCTCTTGAGGCTTTCGTTGAAGCCACAAAACACAGAGACTGTCTGCTATTCTTGCTGACCAATGACGCACATCCTCGGGTGATGGAGATTAAACGCTTGTCACATATCTGAGTCCACCCACGAACATGGAACCTTTTGCAGGCTGAATCGAATTGTTTCTGACACGCAATTGAGCTGATTTGACGCATTCAGGAATGGCAGCGGCGCATGCGGAGAATTTGTTATCATCTTGGCTATCAAGCGATAGGCCGGAATCCCGTAGAGATCTCCTAGAGACAAACCGAGGCATTGTGAGGAATTCTCAGAGCCTGATTCGGTACAAGTGAAGTATGCCTAGTTGGCAAGCAAGTTTCAACTCCTTTGAGGGATGGTCGGCCGGGGACTGCCAAGGGAGTCAGATAGTAGTGTCTCAGTGGGCACCTTGTGGCTCCCTCTCAACAGCCTGCAGCACCTCAATCAATGAGCGGGATCGGCGCTATCTCACGAGAAACGTACCTGGAATTTTGGTAATCTTAAACGCGGGATGCAGGTAAGCTCTCAAGCGGCGGGGAGTTTTGGCAGCACCAAGGACAACCACCACCCTCGAGTGTGGAGTGAGACACGTCAAGTCAGGGGCATACCGAGGGCCTGCATTCTTTGCTTGTTGGACGGGAACGCCATGTCTCAACAGTCACAAGTATTCTGGGCTTTGCTTGAGTTGGCTCGATGCATTCGTCAAGGACTATGGGACCCTGGGTGGGCTTGTCTGTGACTCCCAAGGGAAAGCCATACAATTTCAGCCCCGAAGTAAGGGACAAGATTTTGTATAAAGAGAGGGTTTGATTCCGGCCAAACATCAATTTCTTCCTTCCCTCATCATCAAGCAACACAAACATCCTCGATCCCTTCGCTTCCTCTTCCGAGAGCTGTTTCCAGTCGTTACTCCCCAGTCATTCGCTCCAGAAAACCACCATCCAAGATGCGTTACACCGAGATCCTTGCCCTTGCCATGGGCAATGTGGCAGCTGCTCAGTTCGCTACAACCCGCTTCGCCAACACAACCACTTCCGACATGACCACTGAGGTTGGCACCGACACCTCGGTCACCATTGGGTCTGACACCGTTGTCACCAGTGGAACTGACACTTTCACCTTGAGCAACACCGAGACTGAGACCGAGACCGAGACCGGCACTGCCACCACCGGTACCGATATGACCACAACCACTGGCACTGAGACCGCTACCGCCACCGCTACCGGTGACCTGAACGGCTTCAACTTCCTCGGCTGCTACTCATCCGACAACGGTTTCCCCGGCTTCTCTCAGGTCTACTCGTCTGAGGACAACGACCCCCAGGAGTGTACCGCAGCTTGTGTGGGCAGCAACTTCGCCGGTCTCTACGACAACAGCTGCTACTGTGGAAACGAGCTTGACGCGAGCGCTGCCCCTGCCGGCTCTTGTGACATTGTCTGCCCTGGCGATGACAATGAAATCTGCGGTGGCCTTGATGATTCCACTCGCATGATGCGCCGACAGGTTGCCGTCAACGTCCTCCTCTCCATCTACATTGCCGCTGATGTCGACATTGGTGGTGAGACCAACACCGTCTCTGTCACTGACTTTGTCACTGAGACTCTCCCTCCTATCACCACCACTGCCACTCGCACTGTCACTGACGACGGCGTCACCACCACTGCTACTGTCACCACTGTTCTCCCCGCTGTTCCCACCAACATCATCATCATCTGCTACGGTAACTACTGTGCTCCTCAGATTCACTGCCCTACTTGCTCCAAGTGGCAGATTGTCTGCGACAATGGTCTCTGCGCTCCCCGCGAGTGCCCCGATGATGAGGAGTACTGGTACAAGCTCAAGATCTGCGTCAGCGGAAGCTGCCACTACGCCAACTACCAGGGAGAGGAGTGCAACCAGCGCATCGTCTGCCACGGTTCCGAGTGCCAGCGTGATCAGCACTACGCTGTCGACTACCAGCGAAAGTTCATCTGCGAGAAGAAGTCTGAGCGTTACTACTTTGAGGAGTGCCGGGATGACTGCTACTCTTACAACGAGTGCCACGGATCTAACTGCACTGTCGTTGCTCCTCCCACTCACCCCGTGCCTTGCCCTCCTCCCAAGCCTGTCCACCCCAACAGCCCTCCTGTTGTCGTCCCTGAGCACCCCCAGAAGCCCGGCAAGCCTGTCCACCCCACTCCTGAGCACCCCCAGAAGCCCGGCAAGCCTGTCCACCCCACTCCTGAGCACCCTCAGAAGCCTGGAAAGCCC